>JAOBYE010301095.1:0-22073 GCA_025403585.1 Parazoanthus swiftii | reverse complement strand
AACGATAATTGCTTGTCGCGCGCACTCCCTAAACTCGAAATGCGACGAAAACCTTGGCCAACGGTTATCATAGATGCCGTTGATGACGTAGATGACGTGAATGCACTAAGAACATCCCACGTATGTGCATGGTTTGGGTTTCACTTTGGACATTTCACTAACTCATTCAAGCGACTCAGTGAAGCGAGTCTAAAGTACTACAGAAGATACGGTGTCGAAATCGTGACTGTTTTCTACACGAATAGTCTGTGGATATGGCCAGTACATCGCATAGCTTTTTCCCTTCGATCTATGCTGCGGAACTCTTGAAGTCAACGCCGGGCCAAAGGGTCGAGCAAACACGAAGACGAAGCACGGAACCTCAAAAGTGTGAAAGCGCCACGGTTCCTTCGTTGGAACGACAGCTGGTTGAGTGGACGATAGTTTACTGTGATGACGAACTGGATGTTGTAACTCGGCAGGAAAAGAAAAAAAGAAAGACGAAGGAAAGTCTCGAGAAATGGAGCAAGGTTCCTGCAGAGGACATAGATGCACAACAAGTGATAAATGAAGATTTAAAGTTTGTGAGCGACATCGGTCAAAAAGATGTACATCAAGAACTTCGGAAGGCGAATAAGAAGTGCAGAAGCGAGGTAAGAATACAGCCAATTCAAGGGTCAAACTCAAAAGGTTTTGAAAGACAGACTAGAGTGTGTAATTGGGTACAGGAAAATTCGCTAGTAGACCAGGAAATCACACATGTCAAAACGCCACGGAGGGTAAACCCCTATGCTTCAACTGCAGAGACATTCAAGGATTTGTGGCAGCAAGGGTTACATGCGACTGACAGAAACTACCACGAAAGCACTGAACAAGAGCACGTTAGAAAGTTGCGAGAGAGAATTGACTTTAAGCTCCGACAGGACAAGCTCGCTTCAAAACTGGTCTTTGATAACACTGACTGCCAAAGGCTGCTAGGCGAAGCTAACAAGGTTATTCGTGAACTAGAGGCAAAATTGGAGAGGAGAGAAAAATACATGCAAAATAGGAGAAAAAAAGACGCTGCACTGGTGGAAATGACAGAAACGGTAAGGAGGGACAGAGATGGTAAGCTTGGGGAATATAAAGCGTTGCTCAAAAATATGAACGAAGTTTTAGCAGGACGAGAAACCGAGATTGATAGTTGGGAGAAAGAAAAGCGAGGAGCCGAGGGGTTATATCAGAAGGAATTGCAGAGAGAATATCAACTGAGCAAAAAGATAGAAGTAAAGGAGAAGCAAATCGAGACACTCAGAATTAAAATGCTTAAAGCGAAAAAGTGGAAAGATGAAGCGAGACAATAAAAGACATATCAGTGACAGTGAAAAGGACATTGAATATTCGTACTTATGTTTATAACTTGCACCGCGTTTAAACGAGAAATTACTTTTATTTATATGAAAAGTCATTGAAATTTTTAATTAAAGAGAGTGAAAATATAACATACTTTTTAAAAGAATGAAGTCCGTGCTGCATGTTTTTATTTTTCGTACGACTTGCCTCGCAACAAGTATTATCCTTGAGAGACAAGTTGTAAGGACCATCACCGCGTGTCACAGATCTGAAAGTGAAACAATAAATTTAAATCGTTAGACAAGTTGCTGTAATGATTGCGGAAAGAAAAACTCATTTCTACTTTCTTCAACGATTGTAGCAACTTCTTCCCGGCGCCAGGACATTCTGTGTATGTCACATGTCTTTGTACAAGCAACAGCGGTTTGTGCGGTCTGTTTTTGCAACGCTTTTGCAAGACAAGTTGCCGGCGAAAGGCAACTTGGTTTTTTTAACATTCTTTTTGGATTTTGAAGCGGCAAAGAAGAAAACTTGACTAGACCAATTAGAAGTAAGAATGCTATAAAACTATTTATGAAAGTATAAAAAACACAGCACGTACAAAAATATATCAGAAAGAGCTAAAGTATTATGACCTATTTTTATGAGTTCAGACCGGTTTGAACTCAGGCCAGTACAGTGATATTACATGAGACGGCCGGTCCGAACTGAGACCGGTACAGTGTTATTACATGAGACCGGTCCGAACTGAGATCGGTATAGTAATATTACATGAGACCGGTCCAAACCGTGAGACCGGTACAGTGATATTACATGAGACCGGTCCAAGTTGAGACCGGTATAGTGATATTACATGAGACGGCCGGTCCAATCTGAGACCGGTACAGTGATATTACATGAGACCGATCCAAACTTAGACTGGTACAGTGATGTTACATGAGACCAGTCCAAACTGACACCGGTACAGTGTTATTACATGAGACCACGGTACAGTGATATTACATAAGACCGGTCCAAACCGTGCGGCCGGTACATTGATATTGCATGAGACCGGTCCAAATTGAGACCGGTACAGTGATATTATATTGAGACGGCCGGTCCAAACTGAGAACGGTACAGTGATCGATATTACATGAGACCGGTCAAAACTGAGGCCGGTACAGTGATATCATTACATGAGACCGATCCAAACTGAGATCGGTACAGTGATATTACATGAGACCCGTCCAAACTGATTTTGCCGGGTACAGTGATATTATTACATTTGTGTGTGAGAGCTTAGCACAGTTAGTAAGATCTCTGACTGCCAACCAGAAGGTCCTGGGTTCAAACCCCGGCCTGGTCGAGGGTTGAGCTTTGGTTGAGCTTTTTCAACACCGTCCGCGGACAGGGACGTTAAGCCGTTGGTCTAGTCTCCTGGAATGTTATCTCAGGGGACTTAAAGAACCCACGCACTTTTCGAAAAGAGTAGGGTAATCCGATGTTGTGGTGAAGGCCACACGGGAGAGCACACCATATGGATGTAAGTCTGTTACCCTCGATAAATAAAGTGCCTTTACTTTAGTACATGAGACCAGTACGAAATTTTCGAGTAACTAAAAGAGATCAGAGGTTCGCACGCTCAAACAACGCAAATTTAAGACAGGTATGAGTTTTTTAGATTACGTGGGAAAACTGTCGTACCGGCCTGAAGTTGAATAGGTCTGAGATCAGTCGTTTCGGTCCAACGACCGGAATGAATTCAGTCGAACTCCCTTTTCTTATTGTTGCACAATTACTGAGAGAAAAATTTAAACTTGATTTGGTCAAACACGACATTTCAGAAAGTGCAAGCTTCTTTACCGTCTTTGAAACATGAAGAAGCAGTGTGTAAATTTCGTAAACTTGGACTCTTTAAAAAAGCCAAATTTATGGGAAAAACACACTCATGCCCGGTTTTGTTTATTTATTTTTTTTAGTCGTTTTGATTACCCAACTGTTACGATAAATCGATTCGGGCTTCTTCGTCGTCTTAATAAACCTCAAAATGCGGACCCTTTTGGGTCTGTGTGTGTGTGTGTGTGGGGGGGGTGGGGGGTGGTACGCACCCCGCGCACCCCCCTGCCTACGGGCCTGCTTTTGAAAACAAGAGTGCAATGCACCCACGGTCGCGAATACAACGCAGTTTGTCCATTCATGGATCTGTCACTGTACAATGCACCACCTTAGTACCACTAAATGGTTGGCAGGTACTTCCGTCTCCAAAGGCAGGAGTTCCTGTTTTAACCTTTTCTTTCAATACATTCTTTGAAGAACACCCTTGTTTCTATGCGTTTCACCTTCATCAAAGAGAAAACAAAGAGGCAATTTGAAGAAAGTAGTTCTACCTCTAATTGGCTTTGAGTGCCGGAAACGTGCCTAAAGTCACAGTTACAATATGGAAGAACTGTAGAAGAACCTGATTCATTTCCTCTAAATTTTATTTTGTAGGTTTCCTAATTTGCAAACAATTTCAACATACATCCTCTTGACTGTGTGTCGATACTACGACAGTCATAAATTGTGAACTCGGTATTTCTTGCAGAGCCACGAAACGAACAAATTCTTGAGACATTATCGATTAGCAAGAAACTAGAAACATTGCGCGTCTCGCAAAGAGGATTGGGAGAGTGGAGCTGGTCCGCTGGTATAAATATGAGTAACAAAACATTCTTGAAAAAAAAAGTTAGGAACCCAGCCATACTCAGCATGGTTAAAGTGTGTCCGTGAAAAGATTTATGTTTAAAGATCAGTATTCATATCACTGTTAAATTTATTGGCAATGATGACAATAATCAATTAAATATTTTATTGATAAATGCTGTTTCCACGTTTACAATTGTGGCTCTCCTTTCTATTACTACACAATCAATTGAGCCGTGGACCAGCCGGTGACGTTTCTATGTGAATCAGAGGCTTTTGGTTCGGTGCATCATTTTTATTTACCGACTCTTCTCGTTATTCCACTGTATCGCTCACGGCTAAGCTGCATTCATTTTAGAAGGCAATTTATTTACAAATTTACTTTGACATTCTTTCCATACTTTAAAGTATAAAAAGGTTTCTATGTCTTTGACTGCAATTTAAAAAGGCAATTTGAACGAATATGGTATTGGCCGCCTGGCTGGCTATGTCGGCTGGGAATTTGCGCCAAAAGAACGAAGGTCGATATGAAATCAGAAATTGAAATATGTTATTTTTGAACTGAGCTAAACACGAGCGTGGTTTACGCTTGTACCTGATTATTACATTTTACACTTCTCTCATCTGCAATAGTTCTCTCGACATACTGTCTCGTCAATTCCAAAGGGGAAATTTTTTTCACGAACATAAAAAAAAAAATTGAACTGAAAAACAGGGGATACGAAAGTGAAAGTGTTAGTATTTGAGCAAAAGAACAAAAGTGTGAAAGACATGCTGCAAGAAAATTGCGAGAAAAGAAAAACACAGTTTTAATTGTTCAGAGAGTCCTTTTGGTTGCCACTGGTTTCAATCAGTGCATGTGTGTGTGAACCAGACTGAATCGCCTTCTCAAAACAACGTTTAAATGGCAACGACTTGGAACAATAGAGCGTCTGGCTTTTATAGCAATAACTTGACACTATTACCGACTACAAAGAAAATAAAGGAAAGTATCACAGCGTTTTACATGATAAATAATTACGCAAGCTCAAGAGTTCGTGTTGAAATGTTTACATAACAATCAACACAATAGAGACGAGTTACAGTGCAAGACAAAGTGTCTTTGTTCGCTGCATGTGTATGGATAACTGCTTCTGCCGTTATAAAGTGAGTTTCTATGGATACTGAAGGCTTTCCGCAGAATATGTTTTGAAATTCGTTCAGAAACCCACGTAACACTTCATTTACTCGAAGGAAGTTTAAACGTAAACGCGTGCAAAAACATTCAATATTTCGTACAATGTTGAACATTTCAAAAATGATAGCGTGATTCTTAATGCATTTTTGCAAAGTTTCTGCGGTAAACGTGGTCTGAATTTTATTAAAGTATCCGTTTGAGAGAGAGAGAGAGAGAGAGAGAGAGAGAGAGAGAGAGAGAGAGAGAGAGAGAGAGAGAGAGAGAGAGAGAGAGAGCGGGGGAGACAGGCAGATAGAGAGACCGAGACGGGAAGATAGAGACACAGAGACAGAGAGACACACACAAACAGAGACAGGCAGACAGACAGACAGATAGACAGAGAATGAGATAGAGATAGTGACAGTGACATTGACAGAGAAAGAGACAGAGAGACAGAGACAGAGACAGAGCAGCCGCAAAGAGGTAATAAAGTGAGGCGCGAGAGCAATGTTCTAACAAGTCGGTGTAAAACACCGCACTATTCAAAATGTGACCACTGCACGTGCGCCCTCCACAAATTAACTCTTTCGAGCATCGCATAGACACTGGTGTGCAGGTAACGCGTCTTTTTCGTGACCTTGTTTTCCTCTCTTCTCTTTGCTGAACCTACTAAATTCAAGAACATTTTCTTCAACAGTTCACATCTTGGACCTTTGTGATTAGAGTGAGGAAAGAGGGAAGGGGTGTAGGGATGAAAATATTTCGATGAAGCCTTGAGTTTACTTAGGCAGCTGTGTTTACATTGGAAGTGTTAAACGACACTGAAAATGTAACATGAAATTTGTCTTTCTTTAAATTTGCAGCACTACATCAGACATCAGTGTTCAGGCAAATTCACTGTACAACTAGTTGAACAAGAGAATTTTTAATTATAGTAAAAATCACCCTAAAAACAGATATTTTTATCTTTAAGAGCTGCGGAGCAATTCGAAAGCTGCGTCGTTGAATATCGGCTTACCATTTTCTAAAATATTTCAATGAAATAATTTTTGGAAAGATGGATTTTGTTACCGCGTGTCGGTAAATTAAAATTGGACCATGCATAGATTAGGCAATAATGAACACTCTGAAAACATGTTTCGCGCAAATTTAATACAGCTTTGGGATTTAAAATCAGTTTTTGTTATTTAGCTAGTTAAGAAAACGATGGTATTCTAACAATATTGAAGCTTCTCTTTTATGCTTTAACGCCAAGTTGATATGGCCGAAATATATGAAAAAGCACGACTCGAACGATATTGTAACAAAGTTTCCTTAGCAATAGGTATTTCTATGGCAACATAAGTGAAAGAGAAATATTCATTCTAGCCCAAGTTAGAAAAGGTCTGATATTCTGCTGTAACTGACATAATTAAGAACCCTCGATTGAAAAATATCTGGCCTTGAATTTCACAGCAGGTGTGTGCGTTTTAGTTTTGGAGAAGCATTCACGTTGTTAAAGTCATTTTAACAAGGAATACGGAGAAAAACGAACCGAATAATGTATGCAATTACAAAAGCAAATGTCTGGAAAATAAATAACTCACAATCTTCACAATCAGTAATTAGGTGCGGTTACAGAAGCTACCTGCGAAGCAAGAAGATGTAATTCTTCCTTAAATTTAATGCTCTTTAAGTGTATTTCATCGTTTGTAAACCAAAAACCGGCAAATTAAACCGCAAGTGGAGCATAAAAGTGTAATTTAGAACGAAGATATTGTGTGTTGACAAGCTGAAAACTAAACAGTTGTTTTATCTTGAGTTTGTTTGACTTTCACAAAACAAACTACACGCCTGCCTTTGCTTACATAAATATTCTAATTAAGATAACATAATGTGGTTTTCTAGAATACAATATTGCCCCACTTTTAAAATTCGTATACGTGGTTTATTTCAACTGTAAGAAAAACTTAATCTTCAAAAATAAGCGAGCTGGATTGGCGGGTTCAAATACGGCGCAAATCCGACCTACCTCTGGAGAGAGATGAATAAAAAATTAATTCAATGAATTCAAAGGCAAACAACTCCGTCCCTGTCGCACAGGTGGCGCTCATAGAGGACGAATAACAATGAGTTTGTTTCAAAAATCGTCGGTATTGCTGTTTAATATAAGAAAAATCAACTGCTTTCTGTTGCTATCTTTTTTTGTTCTCGCTTAGAACAGAATTACGGAAAAACTTTTGTCGAAGTTGAAGTGCTCTTTTCCGACCGGGCCATTGTTTTGTGATTAATACGTGTGAAGAAGATTTTCACTCATTTTTGTCAAAACCCTATCGTCAGCCCACTTTGTAGGTAAGCTTTGGTAATGGAGATAAATAATCGTTTTCTTCAAGATAAACATTTCTTTAGATAAACGAACCACAAAGGAACTGGATAGATATAACTATAAGCTTGAAACAATGCTATAAAGTGAAAACCGTCTGCGCTCAATAAGTTTAAGAAGAACACTGCAATTTCGAGCGTTGATAGACCTCCCTCAACAGCACATCCTATCCGAGCGTCTGATTTCAATTTCCCCTTATTACTTTCGAAAACTATATAAACATCAATTCAATTTAAGTCATTAAGCCAAGGAAGCGAGCAATTTCGTGACATCAATAGAATTCCTCGTGAAATTCAATTGTATATATATTTATTGTGTTTTGGTGATCGTTAAATTTTAATTTGCTAGATCACTGAGTATGTTTTTTTGGATGATTTGCATGCAGCGACCACTCCACCCAGGCTAACGTTTCTCCTGTTCCCGTTAACAAGCCGTTGTCGAAGAATTATAACTGACGTCAGTTAGGTCCGTGTCCTTGCAAATTGGTGGTAATAGTTTCTTAACGCCCTGCAAACCACCATTGTTTTGATCTCCCATTTGTCTGATCTTAAGAGCTCAGACCATGTTCGCGAAGAGTTCTGTTCACTGTTCGCTTTTCATCGGGAGGGCGATTTGCGGTGCGCTGTAGCAAATATCGACCTACTTTTCCACGTTCAAGCGATGAGCGCAATTTTGCTCCAACTATTTCTTAATGCGCTCTGAAGTGTTGCCATACTAAAACATTCATAAGTTTTTCTGGAGTATCGAGCAGTTCAGCGGGACAAATAGGATTCTGAAGTTCTAAAAAAGTAGCGAATTCAGTGAATGACTCTAACATGTCCCATTCAATATTCACGTTAATATTTGCGAACTGCCCGCTATGAGTGCCCGAAGAGCCTACCCTTGTGGTCAAAGTATGATGGGTGAGTGTCGCCTGCGTAGCGCTTTTCACAAATTTCTCCGAATGAAAGCCGTGTGTAGAAGATTGATGACTGGATTCTACGCCATAAGGCTCAACAGTCTTTTTATCTCTCAGCTCAATTTCCATGGGACTGCAGGAAGCAAAAGAATGATTTCCTTCGGGAGGGGGGCTCTCAAGTTGACTCCCAGAACTACTAGTGGACGAAACACTGTCTCTTCTCGCCCATTCTCGAGGCTTTTCGTGCAATGAAGATGGGAAGTCCATGTGATGTAACCTCATTGTATTTCCGTACTGCAGTGACATATCTTACAGAAAATCAAGCGAACTGCCACTAACTCAAGGTCCAAAGTAACACCAGCTTGCAGGTTCCGTGAATCCCTTTGTTTTGATAAATCCTACGTGTGAAAATCACCTTACCACGCGATCTCGATGCTCCTTTCGCTTGAAAGGCTCTTCAATTTTGCTTCTCCGGTCCAGAAAGATGTCAAATCCGTTAAACCTTTTAGCACCTTTCAAACGGTTTACTGAGAGATATGAAGTAATTGCTTTCCGAACTCACGTAAATTGTCTCGAGTACGGAGAGACTTTCCTGGGAAATACTCTAGAGGTGCTCACTGCCTTTATGCAGACAAACGTGGTAAATTTCTTAAATAAGCCAGTGCGAGAGCGGCCTATCCTGAACTTCAAATGTTTTCCTAATCGATGGACCGTGGATCGTTCAGTCTGTGGTTGAACAGCCACAAGGTTTGCTGTTTCCTTTGCGAGAAGCACGTTTTATTGCTACTAGCGGTGTGAAAAACTCGCTGTAAAACATATGGTACCTGTTCGTTATAGAAATACGAAAATAGATTCCAAGTCATTAGGCGAAACATCTGGCCAATCGAGCCGTCTGATTGGCTGGTTCGAACGCAAAGAATAATCTGCCCATTGTTAAACACAGTGTTTTGTTCAAAGCATTGTGAGCCCACAGCAAAACTCCTTCACGCCGCAGCTCAATTGACTTTTAAAACTGGATTAACGAAAAGTCGAAAGTAATTCTAAAATATTCATTTCAACGTTTCCTCTTTAAATTTTTTTTTGTCACAGCTATGTTCTAAATTTCGCTTTCTACGGCTCGATAGTAACGCAGCATCCACGAGGGAATGTTTAGAGAAATTAGCTGCACATTTCTTGTTCTTAATTCATGTATTATTCACAGTTTTAAGTAGACTTTGTGGTTCACTTGGGTCTAAGTTTACAACAGTTAAAAATTGATATATCGTTTTCAAAAATTGAATTCGGTTTCTTCCGCCGTGTTGTTTTGTACACTTTATTGACCGTTTTACTAAGATAAACTTATATTATGATAAGAGTTATCGACTAGGAAAAAGCACAAGTAAAACTATTCTAAAATAATATGCAGAGGTCTGAAAGGAAAAAAAGCAATACAAGTGAATATGTAGTGTCACCTGTACGATAAGATTGGACCGGCTTTGGGTGGGCTATTTGTTACTAAAGACTGTGCACATAAGTACGTAATGCAGTTGTCTTTATTTCGTATAAATATTATCAGAAATATATGAAAGGGAAGCACGAGAAAATATTATATGTAACCTATCAATTGTCTTTGATCTGGCTTTTGAGCATTTCACATATATTCATTATAAATTCACCATTATGCACAAGTAACCTCAGGCATTGTTTTCGTTTGAATTGAATGAAGCGAAACGTATGGCAAACATATCATTGATGTCATCTAATATTGATATACTTGACAACACAGCAAAAAAAACGATCAACTTCGTAAACTGATATCGTGTGACCAAATTTGCGTTTTCGACAATCTTAAGCGAGGCACAAGTTGTCCAGTTTTAAAGTATCTAAAGCAGATGTTTCGTTTAAAAAATACCATATCGAAACAGATTAATCTTTGTGGCTTTAAAGCAGCGAGTTCCTCGAGGCAATTCCGTTATTTTAAGTGTTTTGGTGTTGTCACCCTCAAGGTTGAGAACACTTCAGAGTTTGCGAAAAGGGCTGATAATTTGACTTTGCAAATTGAGACCGCTGTCGGTTAAAGGAAAAGCAAAAAATAACTTAAATTGTTTATTCTTAATGTTGGATAGTTGACTGATTGGATCGATTTCAAAGAGTCGCAATAACAAAACATAGTTGTTAACTCGAGGCCTGATTTCTGAACTAGAAAGGAAAGAGAAGCGAGACCTTTTAGTGTAAACTAACAGCCTGATTACGTCAACTTTGTGTGTTTTCTGGCTATTTACAAAATTCAACTAAAAACAGATTCCTTTCATTTTTGTTCTGATATTTCACAAATAATATATTTCCTTTTTATTTCTCTTATCTCGCGATAAACAATTTCAAAGCCCTTGCCTACTTCACTAAAACTTATACATCATTATTTAATAACATGTACGCGATTTTGTATAAAACGTTTCTGTTTTTTTGCATCATCTTTGTTTCCAAAAACAGCAATGGCTTCACTTTTTCTTGAAGTATTGCGTTTGTGTTTTTATTATTCATAATTGTTATGTGATTCCTGGGTAGTTTCATTAAAATTCCAAAATCAGTTCTCTACTTCACTGTTGTGAGATATAATGTGGTAAAAAGTTCGTTATATGTACCTTTCCAGTAATAACTTTATGTAAAAGGTTTTATAGTTGTGTTTTCATAAGTCTTAACAGAATGAATTATGTATCAAAAATATATCTGTCCAATGTTAATATATGGTAATATATTCCATATTTGTTTTTCATTGATAATGATAGCAGTAATATTAAATAAATAAATAAATAAACAAACAAACAAATAAATAAATAAATTAATTAATTAATAAATAAATAAATAAATAAATTAATTAATTAATTAAATAGTATCAATAATAACGTTAGAAAAAATCCTTGCAAAATACCTTAGTAGTACCAGTCAGTTACAAAAGCGTAATCTTGGAAAAGTAACAAACTTTGCAAAGTGTAACATACTTGAAAAGCAAGGATGGATTTCGAGTTTTAGGAAAAAGACCCGTGAAAAATAACGCTTTAGGCGTTTAGTAAAACTTTATGGCCATTTGCTTGGGGTAGAAAATGACGACGATCCAAGTGTATGAGTTGTTTTTGATTTTCCTCCACAGTTATTTCAAAACCCGGCCCTATGGTTTTGTCCTTGTTAGGCTGAACCTGATATCTTATCACCTCATGCCATATTATCTCATATCTCGTACCTATACCCCAGTACCTTATACTTCAGTACCTCATACCTAACTGATGTATACCTCGTACCTATACATCATATCTAAGTACGTCATACCTAAATTCATACCTGAGTACCTCGTGCATTTACCTTTTACTATGATGCCTCAGTACCTCATACCTTAGTACAGACCTCATCACCTCATACCCCAGTATCTACCGCCGTACCTCATACTTCAGCACCTTAGTACCTCATACCTCAGACCTCAGTGCAAGCCAAGGTATCTCATACCTCACACTTCATACTTTATACACTCTTTTTTATAAGAACAAAATTCATAAGAACACTGACATCTTAGAAATATGATACGAATAATCTTAAGCTCACGCTCTCGCCCGGGCCCATGAAATCCCAAATTGTCAACTAGAACAGTTAAAATGTACAAGCAAAATAAGAATAGTTTAAGATTGAAAATGTGTAACAAAACTATGTGTATGTAAACCAAGACAGTAAGGTGGCATGCTCACATGTACATCTGTTTTTCTATTCTTATAAAAAAATAAATTTTTAATTTTTCTAATTACTGTTCATGATATTTTGTTTGTATTTATATTTTGTAAAGGTTTATTTTATAGAGGACTCCTATAAAAATCACATTTGCTGACTGGGGCTTCCTCCTAAAACGTATTTATTGTCCAATATTGTAACAAAATGAATGGTCATTTTATGAGTTTTACGACAGCTTGCTCAAAATTACGTGGAATAACATAAAATCCTTCCTGTTCTTTAAACCAGCGGAATAGAATATTTTTTATAAGTAAGGGTGAACTCGACAAACTTAGTTTTTAGTACGACATTAAAGTTATCCAAGTATTTTTATTACTAAAAAGAGGTTGAACCAGATAATGCTACAACTACATTTTGGTACAGTCTTACGAAAAATTAATGTCGTGTTGCAATTTTTGAATCGCACCATTTTTTCGATGCACCCGTATCACTAAAATTTAATTCGAGAAAGCTTAATTTTTGCACCGACCATTAAGACATCACAATTTTTGTTACAAAAACATTAAGTTTCTTGTGTTAGCTATCGATGAGTAAAATAGAAATTTGAAGAGAATAGCAATACTTTTCAAAAATCTCCCACGTATAGGTAATTAAACGAAATGCGTAAAACAGTTGTAACAATTGAATGTTTTTTGAAGTTTTGTAAGATATTTCCGAACCGATATCTTTATCAACTTAACTTCATTTGAACAAAGGCCGGCAGTAATGATTGAATGGAGCAACTGAAAGCAATTTATACTTTAATGCTTATTTTGAGCTGTTAGGAAGAGCAGCTTGCCTTACAAAGAGATCTCTTTGATAATACGACTGTGCAATCTTTGAAGGTTTGACACAATGGTTTTCACATTTTTCTCTCGACATCACGCGAGCTCTTTAAATGTTTCACAAGCTGTTGTTTGAAAACTCCCATTGACAAAACAGAAAAAAACAATCTGTATTTGCCGATAATTATCAAGTTAATCTTAGGAAGCCTTGAATTGAATCAATTTCCAGCGCTTTATACTAAAGGGTATAGAATGAAAAATTACTTAGCCACTTTGGTTTATCTTAAAGTTAAATTAAAAAAAGATAATTCTGATATAAATTCCGGTCTGACGAGATACCTAGCTCATGCAATAGTTAAGAATTGCATTTTTACTAGCCAAGTCTTAAATCAGAAATATGTTAAGGCTTTGAGTTTGTGCTATTTAGAAAGTGACTCCTCTAAAAGAACAGACATAGAGAAGGCAGAATAGGACTGAACTTAATACCATGATCTTTTAAAAGTACAGAGTCTAGCTTCATTTAAGATCAGCTGTAATATCTAAAAACGGAAAACATCTCTTTACTGAAAGACTGAATTATTCCGAGATCGCTGAACAATTTCTGAATGATTTGTTTTTAAAGCTAAGTTGCAATTAAATATGGGTTGTTTTGAGAATAGTTGAAAATATCCAACAAAATTCAGAAAACCTCGACGGTTTAGAAGTTGAAATAATGAACTGTTTAAACAGGAGCCCTTTTACACCTTGTTTAACAAACATTCTGTGAATTAGAATCGCCTTTGAGTTGGAGAGTAAAATTTAGTTTTGAAAAAAATAAATCATGTCTGCTTTTTGTGGATTGAAATTAAAACACTTCTAAGTTTTGAGTGGCAGCAAAAACAGGTCAGATTATTGCGCTCTTGATGCAGGCGAGACAAATTTGATGGAAATTTCTTATAACGCCAAATTGAACCTCGAACACAAAGCTTTGTTCAGCTGAACTCTATAGTTCAGTAGAACAAAATGTTTTGTTGATGAGTAGATTTTGTTCCTTTTAATACAAGAGATTTTAGAAAAAATGGAAAATTGACTGATTTTCTAGACTATTAAACAACATAATAGTGTATTGTTCAGCTCGGCTGGAAGAAAATGCGAGAAAAGCTTCTGATTGGTCAGTGAGTGTGAAACTAAGCAAATAAATGCATGTTAAACCAGGAAAGCTCGCGCGTAATGATTTTTTTAAAAAAAAAATCTCCTCGATGTTTATGTTCAAAGATCTTCGTTGCAATTTAAAAGCTTGTTATGCGCGTAGCCAGTCATCACAATTGTGCAAATTGATAAAAAACAGCGCTATGCAGCTGAACACTCGATCGACCTCTAAGACAAAGAGGAGATCTTTCTTAGAGTTATTGAAATTAAATCGTCTGTTTTGGGTAGACAAGAACTTCTTTAGAATGTCTTGCCACCCTGGAAGGAAATTACTTCCTGGCGTTAAAGGCATTTTACTTTGTTATGATATCTTGTTATCTTCTGAATCGAAAAATCAGATATAGCGACGAAAAGTGCTCCAAGGCGAATGAATAGTGTGAACCGACAGGTGGAAACTTATGACTCACAGCACGTGCCTCTAGCCGCCAACAATAGACGACATCGCTTGGCTCTTTCGCTACAATGAACGTATTTCTAAAGCTTTACTCTTCGCGAAGCTAAATACAATTAAACCGTAGTGGTCATTTGTTTTTTCGCCATTCAACGCACGGAACAGGAAGTACTACAAAACATTTGAAAAATCTGGTATGTCCGGAAAACTCCCACCATTTAATGGTTGTGTCGCACACAATATTGAAAAATCTTTTGCTATTCTTCGACTCAAATATTTTTTATGAATAGGAACAACAGAAGTTTCGTTCTAACATCTCATGATGATAATTTTAGCCTAATTTGTTCTTGAGGGTTTTGTGTTTTTTGTATGGTGAATAAACAACACTGATAGAACTGATTCTGAAATTAATACACGACGGTCGGGATGATGTGGCTAGGCAATATTTTGACTGCAAATGAAGGATTAATTGTACAGTAGCCCAAACACAACAACAAGGACAAGACAACAGATCAGTGACAACTGACAGTAATAGTTTCACCTGGAACAGTGATATCGAATGGTTTTATATTAAGAAAACCCCTTACTTCAACAGAAAAAGGTTCTTGTGTCTGCTAGTTCATCAATTCATTTGCCAACTCATTTGTATGAAGTATTTTCTATTTAAGGGAATATGGTCGATTAAATGTCCCTTTTATACGTATGCACCATGCATTTAGCTAGCTGTTTCGTTCATTCTCTGAAGGAAGGTGGAAAACACAAAGCGGAAAATCGGTCTTCCGATAGAAATTTAGCTTTGTTTTGTTTAAAAAACGCCAGAAGAATCTCTAAAATGCGGTTTAATATTGAGGGCCGCCTACTTTGGGTGAACAACAGAAAAATGCTGTTCTCAAGAGCTATCACTCGGTGGTTCTGTGCCAGCAGGTTTCCATTTTTGTCAGACATTCAATGATGCATCTTTGCAAATACGCAAAGAAATAAAAAAAACAACATGCTTGCAATAGGTAGAAGTTGAAGAGACAAGTTCAACTCGGGAATTAAGAGTGCCGTGGCTTTGAAATCGAAACAAGTGCGAGTTTCTAGAATGACTTTACATAGTTTCCCGAGGCTAAAAGCAAACAATCTATAATTCGAAACAAAGCCCAAGTCTAAGTATTCAGTATTAATCAAATTTAACCAAAACGAATCGCTTAGTCGCGAGTTTATGCATGTATACTCTTGAGACGTCTGAAAAATGGGACGCATAAATTGGGCTACAAGAAATAGAAAAGATGGCATGCGATCTACTGGGGGAACTGTAGCGACGTTGCAGTTGCAGTTTGCCGAAATGTCTGGTTTGTTTGCAAACAAGCCTAGGAGGGCAAGAAAAAGGCAACATTTGAGTTTTTGTTGGAGAGATAAGAGATAATCTTCTCAGAAATTTGTTGTTATGCTAGACTGTATTTATTAATGTTGTTTGTCCTATGTGTTTTTTGTACCCGGCAGTCGTGCAATTGTTGTCTTCAAGACAGCATCATGGTGTCTGCCTTCTCAAGATGGTATGATACAATGGTAAAAAAGATAATCCAGTGTACTGTTCCTGTGATGTGTACAAACCTAAAATAAGACTGATATAATTTGGCGGATTTATTGTCTTTTTTAAATATCAAAGCTCTCCAAACTTTCGGCTAAAAAGTTTAGGTTCATCATTGCTGTACAGTCACTACCCGGGCGGAGGCACTTAACCTAAGTTTGGATACGTGGGGTTCCGCCCAGACGCTGAAACCCCGACCCTTTATTTGTTTATCGGAAATTGTTACCGTGTTCGTGATTTTGAAATTAGGGACTAGGTGTCCAAGTTTGCAAGCATAGAGTGGAAAATCAAGGTCCTATTGACTGTGGCACATGAGAACATGGACAAATACAAATCACCAGAAATGCTAAATTGCATGGGGTGATCATTTCACAAAGTTTATCATTTTCTCTGCAAGTCAGTACATACGTTAAACACAAAATTTATTTGGGAAACAAGCTCTTTGAAATCCTATAGCACGTTTGAAATTCATTAGGTCATAAGATGAACCTTTAGTCCAAACCTGTTCCTTCCCCTCAAAACAACCGGGTATGAATAAAACTTAACATTAGTATTTCAAATATTTTGCAGGAATATTTTTTCCGCGACCTTATATCTTAAAGACGGTTTATTTGTTTCCCCAATAATGAAGTCATCAACATCTGACTTGAAGACACAAGCTACATGCAGTAGTTTAATGTGATGTGATGTGATGTGTTGTGTTGTGTTGTGTTTGGTCGTGTCGTGTCGTGTCGTGTCGAGTCGTCTTGTGTTGTGTTTTGCTCTGCTGTATTGTGCTATGCTGTGCTGAACTGTGTTATGTTATGGTGTGCTGTGCCGTGCGGTGTTTTGTTATGTTATGAATGTTATGTTATGTTATGTTATGTTACGTTAAGTTACGTTATGCTATGTTATGTTATGTTATGTTATGTTGTGTTGCATTGTGTTTGTGTTGTGGTGCTTTGCGTGATATGAAGTACGACGCACCTACGTCCCCTCAAAGCCCCTCAATTTATTGGTATCATTTTGTTGTGCGAGTAACAATTTATCAGTTTTTTTTGTTAATACTTTGCTTTTTATCGCCCTGGATCTGCAAATATAAAAAGAAAAGTGTTTGAGACATCGTTTGACACATAACAGTTAATTCTAGCACTATCTCCTTATCAACTCGACACAGATATTTTATGAGAAGCAAGTTATTCTCAAGCTAATAAGTTTTTCGTCCGTTGTCTTAGTTATCTTAGATCTCTTAACCCTTTTAAATTCGCTTCTAAATTCGCTTTTAAATTGAGCAGTTGCAGCAGGTCCAGTCCAGTTGCGTCTAACTCAGTTTATTGCCATGGTAAAACAGCCTGACAAGTATTGCTACTTTTGGAAGATTTGTGCTTTCTGCGACTTAACTGTCGCCCTTGCTAAAGAGCACTTGTTATCAGTTTTGTTACAACATTTCTTTGTTTCAAATAACGAGTAACATTAAGTTTACCAAGAAACATGGCGAATGATTTTCACCTGACTGAGGAAATTCCATTGCAAACATTTTCTTTTACCAGGAGGTGACTTGTCTTCAATCCATTGGCTCCTGGTTATAAAAAACTACCGGCCGTTCAAGTCTTGGTTTTATTCATTTATAGTCCAAGTTAAATTCGATTTTCTAACTGACTGACCTATTGGTGACGCCTAATCAGTCTTGCGGAATCAAGGCGTACATGAGGGCGGCACTTGCTGCGCCTTGTGGGCTGGTCTGCGGCGGTCGACTGCTGCGACGGCGACGGCGCCTGAACTGCCGCTTTGGTCGACGATATTTCCTCGGGATGCCGGCCGGTTCGTCATTAACGCTCGGCACATCTCTGTTTATACAACAATTATAAAACTGCTTGTTTATTATGAAGTTGGATATTTTAGTAAGCTGTTTGTGATAACAACTTCCAATGAAACAGTTTTGGTTTTATTTTTTAGTCAGAATGTAAGTTTTCTAATTATGTGGAGATCAATCAGTCTCTAACAATAACCCGACAAGTTGTTCCATGTCCTTAACTGGCTAGGAAACTGATTTAGGCCCTGTTTACATGGAGGCAGGATAGTCAAAAGATAGTCCGCTTTTATGTGCCATCGTGACAACCCCAGAGTAACATACAGACCCCGGGGTAAACTACTTGCGGCTGTTGTTTGGTCGTCAAGCTCAAACTTGTCGGATGGTTAAGACTTTTTTCTCTGCCACTGAGCGGCTCTAGCTGCTGCGTTTTAGTGTTGTAACTTCTTATTATCTGTTTTAATATTGCTAAAACAACTAACAACTAAGTGTGAGCCGCGCTCCTTCTAGTTGGGTTACCCAACCGTGGGAAAACCTTAAACAGGTAACCCTGCCACCTGTCATGTCGACGATCGATCAATCAATCAATCAATCAATCAATCAATCAATCAATCAATCAACCAACCAACCAACCAATCAAGCAATCAAGCAAGCAAGCAAGCAAGCAAGCAAGCAATCAATCAACCAAATAACACAATTTTGTTTAAACACGATATAAATAAACTCTTTTACAGAAACAATTACTCTAACTTATAAATTTTTCTAAAATCACACATTTGTATGTATTAAAAATACCTGCAGTCAGATGAAAAGCTTACCATTGTTATTACCTGATCAAGATAAAAAAGAAATAGAGAAGCAGGGCTGTTTGAAAGTTACTGTTAAAATGAAAAAAGCTGTCTTGACGAAATGTTCTTTTCCAAAAAAACATTAATCTGTAAGATATATAATCAGATGGTAAAGATGTAAACACGACTATCAAATGTCTAAACAGCCTTTAAATAACGTAGTATCGATGTTAATTGAGACAAGGACATCACATCATACTGACTGTTGTTAATAAAACATGATGGTGTGCTTTGTGAAATAAAGTAATTGCTTCGTTGACTAGTGAATCTAGAACTTTTTCTTCTTTTCGGAAATAATTGGGTTGTTCGGGCAATGGAAAACGAAACATTCTTTTGGGATGGTCTAAACCGTAACGTTAAAAGACAAGGGGGGTCAGTTAACAAACAAAGATTTTCTAAGCGGTTATGTAAAAAGCTGGCCATTTGACAAGCAAACTGCTGGACGAAACCCTGTTGGAACTAGTATCCCTGGCTTTTTCCCGCCTCAGCTTGAACACACCAGCTCACAAGGGGCTGACGAGAATATAAACTTTTCCAAACATATTTTTTTCTTCAACTTTAGAAAAAGCGTTTTCTAGCCAAAATGCATTCTACCGCCGAACATTTTACGACAAAAAAACAGTGTACTGTCTCAAACTGATGATCGCTGGAGAAGCATTAAACTGTATCGTGTTTCTATAAATGCTTTTCGAGCTATTTAGTTTCGATTCCGTAAAATGGCTTGCTAGTTTGATTGTCAAGCAACCCAATAAACAAAGTATTCTTAACATTACTCAACAGTACTTGAGTATAAATAGAACGCGTTTCGGTGCGTGTTAATTGCGAACTATCGCCGATGTCTCTTTATATTGTGTAATATTCATTGGTTTTCAGTCACAGTAAAACCTAGTGCATGGTTTAAGAACTTGCTGGCAGAAGTTTGGCATTTACATTGCGAACCTCACAACAGTGATGTAAGAACATCAATGTCAGTTTAGCCTACCGAAATGAACTTCTTTTTATTTTAAAAAAATAAGTCAAAATGCTCTTTCTAAAAAGTATGTTAATCTGTTCATCAATTTGTTAAGAATGGAAAAGAAAAGAAACAAACAACAACTTTTATTTCAATAAAACAAAAACATTTAACAGTGTTTCATGCCAAAGGCCTAAAGCTTACTCACAATTGTGACTATGGTTTCTTCAATTGATTATATACCACACCCATGTTCAATTGGTCTTCTGAACTGCAGCAAGCCCTTTCCCCCCGTAGAAATGTTTAATAATTTATCTAAGAATCTAAAAAGTCTTTTCCCTCAGCAGAAATCAAACACATAAAACCTTTCCAGGCTCACTTGCTTCTTACACGTGTGGTACTGTAACCGCGAACACAAGTTTTAATTTTCATCGGAGTAACAAAACAATTAGAGGCCATTAAACGTTTTCTTTTGTTAACACTGGGCAAGCGTAGGTAAACAAAGAAAACGATTTTACCAATTCATAAGTAATTGCTGAGCAGTGCTGGGCTAACATACTCAGGGAAATACAGTTTTCGGCAATGGCTGAATGCAATGCGAGCTTTACATTCGCTGAACATACGCAGTTAATGTAGTCAAACGTAAGAAAGTCCTAGAATTGAGTTCAACTTAATGGGCTGTACATTTTAAAACGTCCCGTTTTTAATACAGTTTGCCACTTATTAGTAAAAGTGTTGGGTTTTCATTAACTTCTTGTGACGTAAGATTGCTATTATCAATCCGAAATACCCCGAAACGAAATATCGGCAAAGCAAACTAACGACAGTACTGTCACAAAGCCGGTCGGTTTTGACAAAAAATATAGAGTTTTTAAAACGTATCCTTCTCTGAACGAAGATTTTAAAACAAGTTAAATGTTCCTTACTGAGTGTTTTCAGCACATTCAGGGAGAGACCGACCACAGAGTAATAGCCAGCCGATAGAAACACAGTTCTTCGGTTGGAAAGACCAGAAAGAAGTATTTATCTGATAAGAACATAGCAAGTATAAACTCTGATAAACAGTCGTTTTATCATTCAAAATGTTTATTATTTGCGGCTAAGTGAACGGCTCTGTATACAAGGCTATACTTAAAGAAGGGCTCTGTATACAAGCTCGGGCTTTGTATACTACAAGGCTTGTGTGTTTACCGAAATGCGAAACAATACTGCTCTCCCACAATATTGCCTTTCCATCTTAAGACACATGGAAATAAAAACGGCTAAACTAGTTTGACACTGGAAGACTAGTTTTGAAAAAATTGATTTTTCTGCGTTGGCGAGTAAGCAGAATATGGGTTTTAATCAACAAAGGTTGATATGGTATGTTTTTCGCCGTAAGGTTTGGTGTAAAGCTTACGTTTCGAGCGTTAACCCTTCGTCAGAGAAAAACAGTTTGACTCTGACACGGAGTCGCATAAACGGTCTGAGTAAACTGTACTGTTTAGTGTCGGTTGCGTAGCTGAGCATATTGCGCGCAGTGCCGTTGTAGTTATGGTAAAAAGCAACTTCAGCTGGTTGGGCCTACAACCTACCTCTCACTGTTGATGGACAGTTTAGTTTGGTCTTCGCTGTACACAAACGTTACACAGAGCAACTGGAAAACCAGTAATACTGCTAAGATAGACGTCTTCATGGCGGCTCTATTGACCAAAACCGAACTAGCTGTTTAAACCTCTGAGGTGTCCTATTACTCAAAGAGCACAAATATCTGCTATTACAATGTGACTTGGGTTGCCCAGCAAGGCTCTACTCGAGCATGGAATGTTACTATTCTGATAATTTCGCGTGTATATTGCTTGTTAATTAGCTAGTTTGATTATTTGCAGAACTGCTCAGTATAGAGAAAGGAAACAAAGAACGAACAATAGGTTTGATTTATTGAAAGTGACCATTTCAATTGTATTCAATTGGTACTTTACTAATAGTAATAAAGATAATAATAACGACAGTTTTAAAAGATGTATTTCAACATGCACCTCAAATGTGCTTCCAGAGCATTACACAAAATAATATGCGAGAAAAACTTTAGTAACTATGAAAGAGTAAAACCGTCTACTTATCTAGTAGAAAAAGAAGTTTGAATAAGTGAGTTTGAAAACTCAGTTCAAACGAAATTTACTGATTCTGCGTTTTTTAGCTCACCAAATAACCTATACTCGGAGATAGAGAATGCGTGAACCATGCGGTATGCAACAGGGTTGATGCGGGAACAGCTGTACACACATGCTTGCTTGAAGATCGAAGACTTCAGAGTATCATTTCAATTCGGACCAAAACTTAATGTAAATAGTTGTAGTAAAAATACTATAAACTACTACTACTACTACTACTACTACTACTACTACTACTACTACTACTACTACTACTACTACTACTACTACTACT
>JAOBYE010300984.1:0-15615 GCA_025403585.1 Parazoanthus swiftii | reverse complement strand
TATAAACTTACAAGTTTGCTCAACCACTAAAGTCTTTCAGACTTCATAGAACATATGTTTGATTTTCATTGCTTTTTGGTTACATTGTCTCACGTGCTTCTGTTAGAAAAATTGGAAAAAGTCCACTTTTGTCTTTAGAATATTTCGATCAAAAATAAAGCCATTAGGCTCTGATAAAGTTTGAGATTAACTAACTTGTCTCGAAATTGGCCATGACAAAACCGTGCGAATACCTGGACTCTTTCTCACACGGTATCGCCATGTTCACATTGGCAACAGTAAATTGAGACAACTCTTGCACGAGACCTTGGTGTTTTTCTTTGATAAGCCTAATTATGAGCGTCACTTACCTACATTAGGAATCTTTATTCCATAAGGAATTACATAGACAAACGTTTGAAAATTCTAGTTTGTGTCTTTATTTCATCGCACCTCGATACATCAACTCCTAGTTGTATAGCTATGCTTCTGTGAGGTTCGTTATAAACTCTTCCAGTTCTTTCTCACACTGCCCCTTATGAAAGGACTTCAGACAGTAGATTTCCGTGGAATATTGCATCGAGTATAAAATGCTCCTTATAACAAGTCTAAAAACATATGAAAGAAAAAGTGTTCCACTACCTTTCCCAGCTCCTTCAATACGAAAACCCGACCAGTTCCTCTGCTCAAGGTCAACTGAAGTATTTTGGTGATAGAGCGCTTCATATCATACTAACAACATTCGGAATGGCCAACTGAAGATATCTGTGTACCAACTTACACTATCTATTCAAACTTTCAATAAGTAATTTAAAGTACCCATTTATCGAATACTCAATACTCTTAGAAAATGTCTTGTCAGGCTGAATATGAGCTCTGGAAGTCAACTACTCTATCTCCAAATTCTGTCCTAATTATCCTTTTCCCAAACTGTTTAGTATTTTCTAATTCCTTAGGAATGGACTGTTCCGTTGTTTCCAACATCTCTTTCAACTCCTCAGCAATTTTACAGTCAAGTGTTAAAAATGACGTTGCCATTCCTTCCTTTCCCATCCTTCCTGTGCGACCACAGCGATGAACATAGTCCTCAATGTTGTCTGGTAAGTCATAATTAACAATATGAGTCACATCTGGGAAATCGAGACCTCGCGAAGCAACATCGGTTCCAACAAGAACATCAACTCTACCATTCCTGAAAGCTGACACTAATTTGAATCGATATTCTTGTGTCTTCTCAGAGTGCAGACCTGCAACATGAAACTGTTCCTTTCTCAGCAATCCCACCACAAAATCTACATTCTGAATGGAGGAAGTAAAAACGATGACTGGGGGAAAAGGGGTACTGCGCAGTGTTTTTAATAATCTATCTGGCTTTTCATAGTGATGCATGAAGAGCACATTCTGGTGAATAGATGGGGCAGTAAGTCCAGATGGACCTACTTGTATGGTGATCGGGTTCATCACAGCTGATCTTGCCAGTCTTTCTAGTGAAACAGGCATTGTTGTTGACCATAGCAACGACTGTCTAGCTTTCATGGTGCTAGTTGCTAGGCCAACAATCTTCCTCAGTTGTTCTTCCATCCCCATTCCAAGCATTTTGTCAGCTTCATCCATAACCAAGTAAAGGACGTTACCAAGGGTGAGGATCCCTCGCTCACACAGGTCCAGTAGCCTACCTGGTGTTGCAATAACAACATCAACACCTCCTTTCAGGGCCTGGATCTGACTGGAAACTGGAACACCGCCACACACAGCGACAGCTTTGAATGTTTGTTGTTGGTAAGGAAGTGCAGCAGTTGTCACAGGGTAACTTTCTGAGAGCCCAGAAAAAGAATTATGTGTCAGAAAGTTTGGCTGGAAACCAGGGAAGTTGCTTCTACAATATTCCGGTAGCTGTTCATTTGGCATAAAACCTCTGACAGTATCCATCAAATGTTGCTCATGTGTTGCTTGAAAACGTCCGGGAAAACTAAAATTCCCATACGCTGTTGTTGTTGCTGTTGAATTTGAAATGTCAACACTTTTAAGTCTGTTCAGCAGTCCGCTGACGTGCTCATACACCTGTTGCATGAGCTCTCTTGTTGGAGTAATAATCAAACCTAGCGGCCCTGAAGTACTGGGCCTTCTCTTCCTTAACATCATACACAGGGGGAGGGAGTACGCCAGCGTCTTTCCAGACCCAGTCTCTGCTAAGCCGATCACATCTCGGCCACTCATAACACAACTAAGCGCTTGCATCTGAATTGGTGTGGGAGCAAAGTAGTTGTTCTCTTTCAGGTATTGCTGCAGCTCATTTGGTAGAAAGAGATCACTAAACGTTCTTATGGGTTTAGGGCAATTTTCTCCTTGAACTTCAATACCTTGATGCCAACGAATCTCGTCGACTTCTTGTTCAGAAAGCTTGCTAACGTCGACGGTCTCGCAGTAATACGATCTAACAAAGTTGTCCTCTTTCCCTGTCGATTTACGCTTTAATTTCTTCCGAAGGGGTACAAAGTCATCCTCTTGGTTGTCACGATCTTCTTCGTTTTTATACATGACGAGTTTTGTGTAAAAACGTATGGATAAGAGGTTATTAAGAACGGGACTGGAACTGAAGAACTTCGCGATGGTCGTCCGCCATTTTGTTTCATCGTTGCTGGGCAGCAGTCTCCCCAAGTCAAGTAAGATCGCGCACATCGTAGTGAGATAAGACCGCTGTCCAGCCAATCAGTTTGACAACAACATTGAGAAGATTGAGCAAGGATAAGAAAATGCTGTCGGTAGTGTTGTGGTTATGTGTGAAAGCCGGGAAATATTTACCATGCAGGAACTTTTAGATCGATAGAACATCAGAAACAAACCGAAAGTTTAGAAGATGAAGATTTATGTTCTGGGGATTGCCGGCGCTGCTGCGGTTGTGTTATGGCAAGTCGGTGTATTTCACACGCTGTTCTCCACGTTGATAAATATTTTAGCAGCACTATTAGGGATCGTCATGGGCATAACTGTTTATCTTTGCTCTGGAAAGCAAAGAGAGCCTCCGACTCCGAAGCCTTCGGCAAAAATCCGCGAAGTTTCTCAATACCTTGCCAAACTGACGACAAACGAGGTCCATAAACCATACAAACACAAGACTGTGATCTCTCGACCTATTGACAAGACTATTCAGGAGGTCTTTGACTTGTTTGTTCGTGATTTTTGTTTGTCATGGTTCCGTGATCTCGGAAAGGATGAAGCAGCATTTGTGGATCTTATAACTGAGGAGTGCTGGGCTCTTACCAGGAATATCGTGGGACGCCTCAAATCTGTTGACACTGTTAAGTTTCTGTCACAGGATGTTGTCAACATTCTTACTACGCATTTCCAAAACTTGAGGCTTGCTGACACAAGAAACTTTTCAGATTCTGCAATACCCTTTTCTCTGCACTCCTGCCTGAGAACCAGGACTGCAGAGCTGGATTATCTCACAAAGGCGTCGGAAGTGTTGCTGTATTGCTTCTTGCCTCGCAAAAATGCTGGTTGTGCAGGCCTCAGGTACCTCTTGAGGGAACTTTTGGCCTGTTCAGTTTTTCAGCCACTAGCTGATATGATTTGTGATCCAGATTATATCTACCAAACACTTTTATTGCAGCTAGAAGCCAAAGAGGCATTGACTGCCAAACATAAGCAAGGTTATGCTTATGCTGAAACTTATGAGGAGTTTATTAAGATGATCAGCACTCGTAATTCAGTTGAAGCCCTGAAGCAAATCAGGTAACAAGTAATTTCAGCAGGAGGGGTGAGGGGACAGGGGTTGATAGGGCAAGGGGTTAAGGGGACAGGGGGTTGAGGGGACATGGGGTTGAGGGGACAGGGTTGAGGGGGCAGGGGGTTCAGATGACAGGGGGTGAGGGGACAGGGGGTTCAGGGGACAGAAGGGGTGGGAGGTCAAGAGAGGTGGGGGGCATGAGGGGTACTTAAACTTGACAGAAGCGAAGAAGAAGAAAGAAAAACAGAGTGTGCTAACGGTGAGGTTAAATTGCATTATGTGTGTACTGTGCTTGGTGTTGTTGTTGTTGGACCACCATGTTGGCCAGACCTTTCACTGTCCATGGCTTGACTGTCTTTGTATTTACTGGCGCTTGCTACAGCTGATCAGGTGAAGAGATCTGTAACACTCAAATAATCTGGCTGAGAGTGAAGACTGTGGTGGCTCACAAGTGTAATACACAAAACAGAAAACAGATCCAAAACTTGGTACACTGACATTACACTCAGTACACAAAACCTACAACACAAATAAGACTCAATACACAAGCAAAACTTAGCTCTGTGTACTGAGTTCAATTGTGTTCTAAGTTTTGTTTGATGCTACTATAGGTTTTGTTTGTGTTCATACGTTTGTGTAGTAAATTTTGTGTACTGAGTGTTGTTGGTGTACCAAGTGTTAGTTTTGTGTATTGCACTTGTGGGCCACTGTGGAAAAAATACCTCGTGATACACATGTACATGGTAAACAGAATGATATATAGTATATAGTTTGCATATTACCATACTTGCAAAACATTTTGGGCAATTTTCATTTTGGACAAAAAAAAGTGTCTGACAATAAAACTGTCCAAAATTTTTAAGTGTCCAAAATCTTAAGCACAGTACAAAATATACTTTTTTAAGTACAGTATACTATACTTTGCTTGCATCGCAAATAAAGTATAATTTGTTACAATAGGCTTTGCTCAGAGGTACTATATATTATTGTTCTTTTTGTCACTGGAAAGGAAGGTTTTTGTTTCTCCTACATTTATGAAAGACAAAACATAGATAAACTCCATTTTCAGTATCACATAGTTATTTCTTTGATCCAATCCCATTTTTTTGAATTTGTGTTCTTCCTGTTAATAAATTTGTCAAACCTTGAGGGTGCATTCACAGGTTTTGCTTCAGTCTAATTTATGTTTTGAAGGTGTAAAGTTAGTTTGTTAGGTGTGTTTCAGCAAAAGGTCCAAAAGTTTTGTCTGAAATTTTTTTGAATTGAGAGAAAAAGTCTGAAAATTGAATGTCGGAAATAAATGATTTTGCAAAATTTTACTGTCTGAAATTTTTTTGTAAGTAATTATGGTAGTATAATCAAATTTCTAAATTTGATTCATTGTTTTATTTGTCCAGATATCACATCATTGCTGAAATAATGCAAGCCACAACAATAAACAACTTGAAAGGAATAGAAAAGCAGAGCCAAAGTGAAAAATCCTTAAACAAGGACACACAGCTGAGAGCTCGGAACTTAAAGCGATACATAAACCAGTGCACTGTTGCTAAGGCGCAGTGTGAGAAGCGAATCAAGCTGCTTGGTGGTCCAGATTATACATCGCATGCTGATGAATCAATGCCAGAGGAGAAAAAATCCAGCAAGGCTGGAAACAAGAAGGTTCCCTCCAAGGTCTTGTCTTTCACTGAGATTATGGACAATAGTTTGGCAAGGAGTTTCTTCATGTTGTACCTACAGAACAAGACAAGTAGCAAGAACATGTTAAGGTAAGAAGTGTGACAAGCCTGTTATAGACTGTAATATTATAGTTTGGTGTGACAGGACTAGCTACAGTACAAGATTTGAATTTGTAGCCAGACTGTAATTATTTATAATAATTATTATAGTTTGGTGTGATGAGACTGTAATACTGAACTTTTTGTGTGACCAGACTGCTGTATTTTGGTGTAACAAGAGCTTTAACTTAATATATGCAATATACTGTGGTGTGACCGGGCTTCTTTCCTTTGTGTTCATAGACTGCTATAAGTTTGGCAACCAGACTGCTATAGCCTGATGTGACCAAACCGTTATAGTTTAATATGACCAAGCGGCTATAATTTGGTGTGATAGTTTGTTGTCATGACAAGTCCAGAGCCTGTGTCCAAGAGGTCTGTAAAGTGATATAGACAGCAACGGAAATTTATACAGTATTGCACCGAATTGATATCATACGCCTATCATGAAACAGCCACTTTGTCTTATGAAGTGTTGTGCTTAAACCAAATCAACAGTGTTGGCACCAGTATAATAATAATAATTAATAATATTAAACAGCATAATAACAATAATTATAATTATAATAACAGTAACAATAATAATAAAAATAAACAATGTTCTTTTGTTTTGACTTTAAGTCTCAGTCTTTTTATTATTTTTATGTCAATTCTCCTCTGCAGTTTCTGGATGGCCATTGAAAACCTAAAACTAGTGAGATCAGCTGAATTGCATAAAAGTGCCCAGGAGATTTATCAAGTGTACGTTGCCCCGTCATCAGAGAAATCAATAATGCTGGACACCACACTAGTAAGAGGCATTGAGGATTTCCTGAATGGTGCAAAAGGGCTCAACAGCTATTTTGAGGCTCAAGAGAAAGTGTTTCACATTCTTGAGGCGAAATTCTATCGGAAGTTCATTCTAAGTGAACAGTACACCATGTTTGTTTGTCAGTCTGAGGCCGAGATGGACGATCTGAGGGCACAGCAGAAAGATGAAGGGATTTTGGAACTGCACTGGAATGAAACAGATACCACTGATGAAGAGGTACTGTGACTGTGCCATTTGAAACTAGTCCTAATCATGCTTACACCATAAGACTTTTTACTTTTTTCTTTTTTTCTTTTTGGATTTTATTCTTTTTTGTTTTGTGGATTTCTATTCTTGTAAGTTGTTTTAGTCTGGAAGACGTTCCAAATACAGCTGACAAAACAACAACAACAACAACAACAACAACAACAAACTTAAAAAAACAAGAAGCTAAAGTGGCAGCAATGATTGCATAGGGTGTGGGCATATGTGCTGTAAGTGACCCATGTCTGGTGGATTGGACCCGCATTTGAACATCAAAATCTGCTGACCTGCAAGACTGGTAAAAAAACCTGCAATTACATTGAGATTCTTTATTTACCACCAAATCGTGTTAATTTAAGTTGCCAAATTTTATTTTTGAATAAATTTTATAAAATTTTAATCGAGTGCTACATTGTACAATTAGCCCTGAGTACATATGTAGGTCTCAGATCACTGCTACAAATTTAAAAAAATGCATTGAACATAACATGGATACTATGGTAAGTACAAGTAACCAGCATTGGGCAACCCGAGCTTGGGACCTATGCATGGGTTATCTGGGGGGGGGGGGGGGAAGAGGAAGAGTTGGAATTTCTAAGTTGTGTCTAAAACTCTGAAACACTTTTTCCATTTGTCATGTGGTGCTGATTCGAGAATTTGTTAGTAATGTTTTACATGTGTAGTTGTGGTTTTGTTTAGGCTAAACTAAAGAAAAAACACAGTTTATATGCCATAATCAAAATGCATGTACAAATCATAATCAGATGGAACATTTATTTGCATTAGAAATTCTATTTGGCAGGAAAGTTGCCAGCAATCCCGAAGACTACAGTACATGAGAGTGTATTTATTTAAATCAGTCATGATATGTGATATTAACACAAACCTATTAATAATTATTAAGTGCTTAGAAATTTCGTAAAAATAATGGTTGACAGTTAGTATCTTCTATTTACAGGACCATGGTGACACCAACAGAACACCCAAGTTAGGTAGGAACAGATTATTCATAGAGAGGTTTGTTCACAAAACCTCACAATATCTCTTTTTTGTAAGGGCTCATATACAGGTACAAGATATTTTATTTAGATGTCTGTAAATACTTGGAAGTTTAGCAGTCTAATCAATTTAGTTATTTGGTTTACAATTCCATGTCCCTGCTTTTTGCTAAAACAAGAAAAAAAAGAATTTCAAATATACAAAAAATTGCACATTTGGTAAGATAGTACAAAATTTTAGAACTCATATGTATCTTTTTTTAAGTCAGTAGAGTGGTGTTTTATGATCTGGCCAACAAAAAGTTGCAATAACATTAAAAAACACTCTTGTCATTCTGAGTGGCCTTGCAAGTAATGTGTTGCTATAAAAAACTAGTTACAACTTCTTTTTTCGAGCAATTTACAAAGTACATAACTTTCAATCCAACTATCTTTGAGGGCTCCTGCAGGGCAGCTACAATCACTGGTCAGAGTGACAGTTGCTCTTAAATTGTAGTTGACTTCAAAAAACTCGGACTCTCAATAACTTCAACCAACATCAATTTCCGCTGGATTCGTTTCCAACATTTTGCTGTAATTTTACTCTTTAAGAATGATAACTAAAGCACATCCTCAAAGTGAATTTGGTTTCCCTGCAGGTCATTTCTTGTCCTCGATAACTTGTAACTAAATCTTATCAATTAGACAGACTCATGTTTAAAATCAAATTTATTTTGAATAAAGGTAAGAGGTATGCAGTGTGTTGGGAAATGTTTAAAGGCTAATACGTTTCTGTTTTGGAACTGTTAAGCCTGTCTCTGATACAGACGTAAATCATCACAAACAGACATGAACGATTTGCGGAGGGATGTTTGCGATGATCAACGAACTGTTTGCGACAAACTTCAAACTATTTGCGATCGTTTGCAAACTCTTTGCTATGACATTCCTATGTCACCTATTTCTCGTTGTCGCGTTCCAAACAGTCGCAGACCTGCCGTAAAGATAGAAAAAAACCTATCTTTACCTGCTGTAAAAATAGGGAAAAACCTATCTTTACGGCTTGTCTGCGATCGTCGGAGACAGAAACGAGACATGTCTGAAACAAATGGTAGAATGTATTCCCATTAACACAAACGATTTGCGTTGGCTCGCAGACACCCCTATGCAAACTGTGTGCGACGATTTACGTCTATATGGGGAACAGTCTTCAGCTTTTGTTTTGATTTGTTGCAAAGTTATTAATATCATCGTTCTGTTTTCTTCATCTCATTCTCTCGGCTTTGTGATGAAATCTGATTAATATTATAAATATGTCATATTTTAAATAAAAGCAAAGCACATGATTTTTATGTCATATGATACCATCTTCCGATACCTCGAACTTCAAGAAGTCCTTAACTTGGAAGGCTGTTAAAGAGCCGTCGAACGCCTTGCCTTGTTTATTAACTTGGTAGTTATTTTTTGCAGTTCGAAAGCCAAGCACTATAGAAGAACGAAGTGACTCTATTGTAAAGAAACTTCAAGTCCTCGATCAAAGGCTTGCAGCAAAAGTAGGTACATATATCTGGGGAATATGCCAGAGGAAAGGGGGGTTATTGTATCTAAGGTAGGCATGTTTATTGGGAATAAGTAAGAAATAGGGATATAGTGTATTAAAGGTAGGCATGACGATGTCTATGTGGTATACGAAGGAAAAAGGATACTTTATGTATCAGAGTTATCTAGAATCTGGAGGAAGGGGGATACATGTATCAAAGACAGGAAGGCCTGTTGGGTAATACAGACGAAAGGGGCATTCCGTGTCTCAAGATTTGAGATAGGCGTGTCTGTGGGCTGTAGAATATGGACGAAAGGGAGAAATACAATGCATCAAAGATAGCCTGCCATAGGTACGCCTGTTGGGAAATTAAGAGGAAAGTGGGATACAATTTAACAATGTGTCAACATTTACGATACTGTGTAGCTGTAGAACATGGACGAAAGGGGAATCCAGTGTATCATGAACAAAAATGTTTGCGGATGTGAATCCCAACTGGACAGGATTTCACAAGGCATAAGACTTCCTTCCCTCTATACTCTGCTATCCATTCCTTTCTGTTTGAAAATCTTTATGTTGTAGAAAATTGTTATTTTCATGATTATTTTACATAATATAACTACTGTATGTACTAGGTTTTTATAATACGATTTTAACAGCAGTACCAATTTATATAGTTAGATTATTTACTTATTAGATGTTAGTTGGTATGTATACATGTAGGTTAGACTTTCGCACGATATCATTGCAGGGCAGATATCAGCGATGTAGAGAGTTTTGCTAGAGGGTTAAATTTCAGACATGTTATTGTGGTGTTTACTCTTATGTGGAATTCTAATGAACGTGTTTGCGCGTGTAATGTAGTCCCTTTCATCTACTCCAATCACTACTTCTCTTGATCTGAAATCGAGGCTTGGCAATTGGACTTTCAATACTGTAGACAGGTGTACTATACATGTAGCTCAGTTGGTTAGTGCGCGGCCTTCGGAGCTGGAGGTCTCCGGTTCGATCCTCGGTGACTCCAACGTCCGTTTCGATTTTCTTCTGCTCCGTGTAGCTTTAGCTTTAAATACCCGTAAAACGGATCACTGACGAAGGAAGGGGGTAAAGTGCGCACCGAGGGCCACAAGTTTATCAGTTAATTTAAAAGTGTCACGTATAACCCTCGTTAAATAAGGTCGCGGAACCCTTACCTTAGTTTATTATTAGCCTGGCAGTCTTCTTTTGAACTCTGTTCGAGCTTTTCAAAAGGTTACCAGGAATACCACAGAGGATTGCATTACAGTAGTCAGTCTTAGATGTAATCGTACTATTACTCCGTAAGTTTGGCTGCTTCTTTGGAGATGCACTTTCTGAATTTAAACCTGTTCTAAAGCTTGAAAAAGATCCTTTAGTGATGCGTCAGACGCTTTTCTTTAAGAAAAGTTGTTGTTTTAAAAGTTTAACTCCATTTCCAAATCCAAGGAGAGACACTGATTCTGAACTGTCAATTTCCTCAGTCCAATCTTGAGGTGGAATTCAAAGCTCTTGACGGAGGGCCAGTAAGAACTCCAGTATTTCTGTCTTATCAGCACTGAACAAATTGATTGTCATTTATGCCTCAATATATATCCGTCACCAGACGTTCCATATCTCGTGTTTAGCTTCAAAAGTAAAGAAGTTGCAATTTTTTGCTTGGCAAATCAATCAATCATTTAAAATTACTTGATGTAACTTGTATAATTTGTGTTCTTTATTATAATTTAATGAGTTTGCCCCATCCTACCACAATGTGTTTGCAGACCCAACAACTGGAATTGATCAGGAGGAGTTATGGAGCTGAAGAAGAGGTATACATATATATATATCATCCCAGTCCGTTAATTGTTACTTCATTGGTAAAAAATACTCTGGCCCCTAAGTACAGGTCGACCAGCAGCTACTTGAAGCGGCTCTCTGATTGGTTAATTGAACAATAACGATAATAACAACCAACACCTTAAAACAATACACAACCAAGCAAACACAAAAGAGCTGCTTTGTTGAACGAACACAACAAGAGACAATAGAGCTACGTTATTAACGCCTAAGTGCAGGTTCAAAAATCTTTAGCAATCAAATAAATGTACTGAACAGTGGTTTATCTTGATTCACAACTAGGCTAATTTATTTTCAAATAGTAAAAGAATACCCTTTAATTTGGGTAGAAATACTGTATTGTGACGAATCACTGAAATTTGGTCCCTTAAGTGAACTTTTACGGGTTCTTAGAAATTCAAAACATTGGAGTGGTGGAAGCTTTAAAGTTTAAGACCTTCCTATGTTGAATCCTATCAGCAGATTAGTTTGAGTCATTTTTAAACCCTCGGAGTTCACCATGTCAGTCAATAAGGTTTCAATGCTTAATACCCACAGGAGGTGGAAAACCTGTCACAGGAGATTGAGGATCTGATTATGGAAAGACGACACTTAGAGTACCACATCGAGAGAACAGGTACAGTATGATTACATACAACAATTTCTTGTCGCTTGATATATAAACAATTTAATGTATGAGAACGAGAGAAAGCTGAGAGAATGTTTTTATCATCATCATTTGCCCAAGGCGTGCCATCGGGCTTCTGCAACTGTTCTTCAGCACTGTCGATCCCATGCCTTCTTCCTGACGACTGTCCAGGACAACCCCAGATCTTTCAACTCCTCTGATGTTCTAAGCCATGTAGCCCGGGGGCGTCCCCTTTTGCGCTTGCCTTCGGGCCTCCAAAAGAGCCCTATCCAGCTGATGGATGAACTGTCCTTCCGGAGAATGTGTCCAATGAATCGCCACTTTCTGCGCGTTATTTCCACCACGATGTTTTCCTGGAGACACCGCTTCCTAATCTCTGCAGTTGAAACTCTGTCTGACCACTTTATCTGTAGGATTATTCGGAGATACGTTTGAATAAGTACTTCGATCTTTCTTGTTAGTTTGATGTTGTCTTCCAGAACTCAGACCCGTACAGTAGGACGGATTTGACGTTGGTGTTGAACAATCTTGTCTTTGTTCTTAACTTTATCTTTCGAGATTCCAAATCGGTTTGAGTTCGGCAAACGTCTGTCTTGCTTTACTAACACGTGATTTGCATCGGCATCGATACCACGATTCACATCAACTATACCCCAAGGTACGTAAACCGGTCTACAGTTTCTATTTCCTGCCTTTCGGTTTTAATTGTTGGGTTCGGGGACTCATCAGTTGTCATCAACTTTTTTTATTCCGATGTTCATGCCAACTTTCCGTTGGGTACTGTTGAGTTTTAAAGTTTTGTTCTTTAGGTGTGTTCTTGTGCTTGATGTAAGGCAGATGTCTTCCGCAAAATCTAGATCTTCTAGCTGTGTTGTCAGCGTCCATCTGATTCCAGTTCGATTATCCTTTGTTGTTTCCTTCATGATCCAGTCGACGGAGTGTGATAGACGGATAGTAATGGAGATAGCATGCATCTTTGTTTGACTTCTGGTTGTACAGCAAACCAAGGTGTGACATTACCGTTATAAGGGACACTGCATGTGAAGTCGTTGTAAAGAGCCTAGATTACTCGAATCGCTTTCTCTGGAATTCCGTACTGTGTCAGAATTTTCCACATGGACTTGCGATGTATGCTTTCAAAAGCCTTTTGGAAGTCGATGAAATTAAGGTAGATAGTTGATTGCCATTCAATGCACTGCTTGTCCCAGTTGCCATATAAGTGTTCTTGATCCCCAACCATGGCTCGTCAATATATCCACTCCAGTTTCTTCTGTTTGCTCTTCCATGTCGGTGAGGGTTTGAAACCTGTTCTGTAGCTTGATGCTAAATTCCGCTTTGATGTGTCGGTCTTTTAACTTTCCTAGATTTAGTCTTTTTCGTTGAGAAGGTTTCACCATAGCTTTGATATTTTTAATTTATTTTCTCACTTGACTCTATTGCAGACCAGTGGTGTGAAAACCTTGGAAAATGGAAGGTCCAGATTGAAAGTGTTCAGGTACTGGTTTCAATGTACACTGGGTTGGTTCGTGTGGATGTGAGAGTTTGAATTGCAGATTGCTCTATGTCTATTGTTAGATACTTCAAAGATCGGCCAAGTGGTGGGAAGTTGTGTCAGGGTGTTTTGAAGTAGATTGGATTTGAAACTTGCACTTTTCCTATTTTAGGTTGGAACTTTTACCGTGTTATTTGTATTAATTATGGCATCCTAGGTAAAAGGAATTTAACTAAGTTATTTTTGTATATTTTGTTATAGTTTTTAGTTTATTTAGTTTAGGTTTGGTCCTGCAGTGTCTGTTTGGCACCCCCACCCTTTGCCCGGATGCGGGAAAAGGGTGGGGGCACGTATAAATGGCAAACCTTAAAATACAGTATATTTGTGGTTTTCAGGGTTTGGTATGATAATCAATCGTTAAATAAAATGTGTTGCATGTAAATGGCCAGGGATTTTTGTTGTGTAAAATAAAAGTATTATTTGATAGTAGATTGATATTATTGTCGGATTTCCCACCAACAAGACAAGATAAATTGTATTGGAAGTTTTTGCCCTTATCCCCTCCGAGGATTAACATCAATCGATAGATGTATTGCAACCTTTGTAACCTGAATAAACAGAAACTGTTAAACTCTTCCTGCCTTGTTCACACGTGTTGGTTACAGAAACCGATACTCAAGATTGAAGGCTTGATGTTGAATAATGTAGGATGTCTCTTGATCACCAGTGGGACCCTGACAGTGACAAGTTAGGACCATTGTTTGTGATTGTTGTTCACTGTTCACCTGAAGACTTATCCACTCCCCTTCCCCCTGGGGGAGAAGTGCTGCCTGCGTCAGTAGGTGGGCCAGGGGGAGCAAGTTCCGAAGGCTGGGTTGTGACAAGGAAAATCAAGGACTTTGAAATGCTACATTCAAAGCTTAAAGAGGTATAAATTGAAGTGGACACTTGTTAGTAGTTAAGGGAAAAATGGGGTTGTTTCTTTTTTCATGTTCCCTTTTAACAGTGACAGACAAGGAACCGGCTATTTTTTTTAATGTCAATTAAAACTCAAGAGTGGTTGTGTATTTATGGTCCGGAAAATATTCATACACTGGCAGAAAGTCCAGTAGGAGCTGCGCTTAAGTAAATTCTGTTCATAAAAATGCTCATTCTCCTGGTCAGCACTTGTACCGTGTTCGAATGTAATTTTTATTGTGCTCATAATTCTGCTTGCATTCTACGCAGTGAAATCTTAACTTAAATGTTCTGATTCTGTTGGTAAGTTGTTTCAGTGTACGCAGGGTTCGTACAGGTCACGAAAAACCTCGAAAGTCATGTAATTTTGATTTGGATCATTAAAAGTCATGGAAAATGAAGATTACCGTATAAAATACTGGTTAGTTAACTGACATGTAAATGAGTGAGACAAAACAGAAGCTCGTCAGATTTCACTCACGGAAAGCTAAATACCAATGATGTTAGCTGCACAGGTAAATACAATCATATTTATTTAGTATTTTCTTAAGCTAACTGTTTTCTCTCGAAAATATTTACTATGTTGGAAAAAATTCATATTGAGAACAGCTTTTGAGTTATTGCAAAGAAACAGATGGCTAAAAAATTTAGGTCGTGGAAAACTGCTTAAGGTCGTGAAAAAAGTCATGGAATTTCACAAGGTCGAAAAAGTACGAACCTTGGTACGTATAGCTGTATGTGACACTGTTTGGGCTCAAACCAAGCACGTGCAACAAGAAGTAATGAAAAACAACAAAAACAACAAAACAAAAAGCAATGCCAAACACAACTTTGGATGTTTCAGACTCGGGTTGCAGTTTTTTTAGGTTTTACGAAACATTTTCTTTATTATGGGGGTCAGCTTAATTGTTACATTTGGTTGTGATATCAGACTTGCTCAAATTCTGCTCCAAAAATTGCATGTTTTGCTGGTTTTCTATCCGCTGCCCGAACAGGGCTATTTGCTCGTAGTTTTACCAAACGAATTATCTAGTCCTAGTATGTATAGCTGGTGCCCTTAGTGTGTTAACATGATGGAGACCACGTTTAGACGTATTGTCTCCCACAGTTCATCATTTTGTTCTGACTAAGAGCTACTGTTCCATCTCTCAAGTACACTTGAGAGTAGCCATTTTTGCCGTTCACACTAGCTCCAAGTAAACACTAAGTGCACTTACTGCCTCTAGTGTGAATCGGCCTACTATTGCTGCATGTTGTTACCGCTGCCATCCCCGTACTTTGAACAATTGCGCTCGCACACTAGTGTCAGATTCTTGCTGTGTAGTGCTGTTGAAAGCCTCTGGCAGTTTTTAGTCAGTGAGTGTGTTATTCTCTAGTGTTGTTCGTGGTTGCCGAAGGAACTGCCTGTGCCGTCAAAGAAATGGTACAAGTCCGTTGATGGGGAGTTTCTTGAAAGATCCCGGATTGCTCTTGGGGAGTACCTGCAGGTGATGGCTGATGAAATAATACAGTATGAAGTCTTAAACCTTTTCAAATCTCCTGTTTGAAGTACATACATACATACATACATACATACACACACACACATACATACATACATACATACATACATACATACATACATAC
>JAOBYE010300873.1:0-15620 GCA_025403585.1 Parazoanthus swiftii | reverse complement strand
CTTACTTAAATGCGTTAAAAGGCAACAAACTTACAAGCATTTGAAAATAGGTACTATTTTGCTCTTTGAGACGTTTTTATGATTTCAGGAGACCCCTTTCCTGTTAAAGTGCTTCATATGTTAAATCGCAATCAATCGCAATAAATAAATATGCTATTTTGCCTATGAACAATTCTTTTTGGACTGCTAGTTAAAGACGTGTCAAATACGACAAGGCCTTTTTAGAGATGTTGCAATCCGATAAAAGGAAGTTTAATTTGAATATAAGCTTTGTGTCAACGAGGTTTTGTTCATGTCTGAGCCCCGATGTAATAAAGTAGTTAACTCGTTGCCTTGACTTCGTTATATCGTCACCCAGCTGTGTGTTAACAGAGTCAATATTTCAAAATGAAAACTGAAAAACGGAAACAATATTTCTGCAAGTAAAATTATTTTCGGATTCTAAGTAAAATATTAATACTTGCTATCGAAAAGGAAATACTCCTTTTTAGTATATGCATCCTCTCCGAAATGAAAGTTTGTTTAACAAGCCGGTACGTCAATTAAATGGAACTTGGCTGAATTCTGTTATTATTTTGTCCTTTTATTTTTAACGCAAAAAAGTTAAATGTTATTGTCGTTTTCTGTTAATAATTTATACAAATCTGCAAAGCACATTGAAGATCATTTCAAAAATTACATCTTCGAGAATCACCTAAAGAGTATCATCTTTCCAAATGTCAAATGCCTGTTCTCAAATGACATCTCTTTGTTTTTATAGACTTTTATATCTTTCTCCTGAACAACTTTATGTAAGAAACGACAACACTGTCCTCAATAAAAGCGTAAATTAAGTTGTCGAGAACCACCTGCGAAATATTGGTTTGAAACGAAAAACCTACTTTTTTCATCTAGTAATTTGCCTATCCGAACTTCTATTTACATAATTTTAAACAACAAATATATTTGTTACAAACGTCAACTGCTCTAGCTTCATATATCCACTCTGTCAAACCAAAATATTGGTGGTAAAGGATATGGATTAAGCTATAATGATGCAATTAACAACAGAAAACCTTTAATTTCATAGTACGACAAATTGAATTAAACCAACATCTCCCACGGATTTTGGACACATCATATTCGCTTTGATTCTCTTCTCGTAAAAATCTTCATAAGTACAACGTAACTTTTGGTAAAATATGTAGTTGTCAAGATTTCTAGTTCTGATAAATACACTCACGTTTTTATAAGAACGACAAGTTTTTCGACTGAGGCTGAACGTTCTTAAATGTTTTCGGGATATCAGCCTCAAATTTTCTTAAACATGCTCTTAAAATATCTTTACTGACTTTTAGACAATATAAGCAATACATGTACCGTATGAAAAAACATGCGATGTAAAATTGTTATCTGCGAACTTTAGTCAAGAAGCACTGATTTTTTTAATAACACCGTATGAGTTATTTTGCAATAGGTTATCATCACAAATAAATGTTCTTCGCCTTTTCTCAGCCTCAGTATGTTCTTAACATGTTCTTAAATTTTTGGCAATTTTCTTCCTCATGTTCTTATAAAAAGGTTCTTACAAAAAAAAAGTGTATACAAATTATCTCGGTAGAAAATTGTCCTTAAACTTTCAAATAGCTTCTGGTGTCATTGTACGTACGGAAGTAAAAGTTGGCGCTACTGCTCAACAAATGTTTTTTACCTGTTTCGAACTATCTCTAGAAACGCGTTCCTGAACGATTTACTCATTGCAGCATATATGATAGGGTTTATCATGCTACTAGCATAAACGGGAAAGAAGGCATGGAAGTTATAATACGGTGAAGAAAACTCATCAAGTATACCAAATAAATTCAAAGAAACAGTGACCAGAAGAGGAGACCAGCAGATATAGAATCCAACAAGAACTGCTGTAAAAATTCTTGTTATTTTTCTCTCTTCGACACCATGCACAGAAGCCCCACCTTGGAAAGAATTCATTACTATGTGGCTGGCATTTTGATTGGAGGACGTTGCTGGTTGAAATGAGGGTGCAACAGCCGAGTTGTGTTGTCGAATTCTACCAAATACCTTCATATAACACCAACCTATCACCACACTTGGTAAGAAGACGTAGATCAATCGGGAAGCGTTGAAAAAGATCCAAGATGATTTATGTGAACTGAAAGGCTTGCAGATGGTCGGATTTTCCTTCAATGTTACGAAATCCATTTCAATAAGGGAAAATCCAATTGAACTTGACAAAAATGTCATGACCCACACGGATGCAATCATCAGCGAAGCACTTCTCTTTGTGAAGATCTTTGGGTAGAGCGACGGTTTTACGACCCGTACGTATCGATTGATTCCTGTCAAAGTTAAGGTGAAAAGGGATGTTCCACCCAGGCTGTATCCGATTACGATGATAGCCAGACAACCTTTGTGTTGGAATATCACCTTGTCTGAGATGGAGGAATATGAAAGTGGAAACAGAACTAGAAGAGATGTTAGCAGATCAGTAACAGCTAGGGAGAGGATAAACACATTTGTAACAGTTCGAAGAGATGGGCGTCTGTAAATGGCAACACAAACAAACAAGTTCCCTAGGAACGAGCAGAACGATAGAGACACGAAAATGCAGGATTCCACGAATATTAGGAAGACGCTTCTTTTTCCACAGATGCTTGATTGTGGAGTTGAGGAATCGCAGTTGGTACTGTTCATCGTGTTAATAGAAATTTTCCTTCTTCTGCAATAACTCCGTGAAGGCTGAGCTTAAAGGACTGATTATCAATGTCAAAATGTCTTATAAGTTATTCATAATTTAAAGCACAAGACGTGTTCTTTTTCATATACTTTCATTAATTCGCTTTAGGTTTTACTAAAGTCCCACAAAAGTTTGTGCTTTCTGAAAGCTCATATAGTTATTAAATACCCTATCCGAAATAGCCGCTTGCATTTGCATATGGTGTAAGCTGAACTTAGAGTTTTCATTGTGAAGTTCAAACTAAAAAAACAATTACCTCCTCCACACGATTAACATGCATGTCATCAGAAAAAAACGAATAATGATTTACGAAACCTGACAACGCAATTTCAGATTCAGCGCGTTGTTGCACTGTAACAATTTGAAAAGTTGAAGCTGAGTTGTTGTTTTGATTCAATGACCAGCATTTTATATCAACATTTCCAGAATCAAGTTATAAACGAATCGCTAACACGATTCGTATTTCACATCTTGGACCAGCTGTGTGTAAAGCGTAGTGTCAAATAAAAGGTTAATTAGTTTTGAAAAGACAGTACTCTTTGGTTTCCTAAAACTACTAAAAAGTAAAATTTGCTGCTGTTCAGTAGTTTTATTCACAATACTGCAAACGAATGTGAAACCAAAATTTAATTATATGGCGATCTACTGCATAACATCCGGACATCACACGACAAGCAATACTAAACCGAGCGCTCTAATTACATACTTTCTGGTCGAAATTTTACCGTATGGAATGTAACCATAGAAACAGTTCATTTGGATTTCTTCTTTCGCTCCCGCGTAGCACAAAACAAGTGCGCTACCTGTCATTATAAATCCCTCCTGAAATTAAATAAAAAAGTCAAAATTAAATTGGACTGACCAATAAGGATTTTAGAAGCCTTACTGACGATAAAAGGAAAACAAGGAACGTTTGCAGAACGAGTCTTATTATCCCAATGAGGTAGATGAAGTCGCTTGAAAATAAACTATTTTTTACAATTTAAACCTCTCTTGCTCTGGACCATGTGCCGGTCCGTATACTGCCACAACCCCAGTAAATATCCCTGAGTATAGCGCTTACGCTCAGTTACTAAGAAGTTGACTTTTTGAAGTTTGACTACTTGTGAGAATGAACCAACGTAACTTCAAATCAGTTCAAGTTTTCAATTGTTAGTGATCTCATCCTTGCCTTCCCGAAAACGGTTGTTATCCTTCGTGGCGGGAATCCTTCTTCGGAAATTTGTGTTTTGGGTGGCTAATCTCAAAATTTTATTTACAGTAAGTCACATTCAACAAATTCAAGTTTTTCCCGTTAGGATTTTTTCTACTTCTCAAGCATAGTGAGCAAAGGAAAACACCCAGGTGCACCATGCATGGAACAGACACCTTTTTTGTAATATTTTCAAACTATATAAAGGCCTGTTAATGTGTTGCCTCAGGCTTCCTTGTTGAACTGAAATTTCTGCGTTTATATGAGACGGCCTGGATCTGTACAAAAACTGCCGGTTTCCAGGGAATTTTCTGTCTCCCCCTCCCCTCCCTCTCCCCCACAAAAAACTTCGCCCACTGGGGGAAAATTTTCTAATGAATTCGCGCCCCTTCGTGGAACAAAGCACAACACAACACAACACAACACAACACAACACAACACAAGAACAGCACTTTCAAGGATACGTTTCTTCTAAAGCGTTCGTTTGTAATTTCTTGAATATTTTAAAACAGCTTTAATGTTTGGCATTTTAACTAAGCGGCACACGGAAGCCAAGACAAAGTAGATCGACAAACTTGACTTAAAATTTTGTGTCAATAATATTTATTATATTCCTTTTATATTGTTTAAGTCAGTGTTCTTGTCCATTTGAACTGTGAGAACTTCGTTTTGTTGCGAAACAGTACTGAACATTTTATTTGTCAAATCACAACTTAAACAGATTACTATATAAAATCTAGCTTTGGGAGCAATACTAAGCAGTGCTTCCTCTTTTTAGAAAGCTTTCTGAAAATCTAACGGCTTGCTCGCGTAAGGAAATTAGAACTGACACGCCATGTTTAACATGATCAAGTTCATTCTGTTTTCTCAGTGGTCCTTAAACTTTATACAGCGTCATATACTATCAATCTTTTAAAATAATACAAAGGCCACACAGAATATGTTATGAACACAAGTATTCAAAAAATATTTACTTCTAACAATTTTCAGCTTTTGGCAGATTAACCTGTCACACGCTATTTGGCAGCGAAAGGAGTGCCAAGTCGCAGCATAAGGTGTGTAACAGCAAAACTCGCTTCCAATTTTAGAAGACAAAGGTTCAAATCAGCTAAGGTGTCAAGAAAACAAATAATACAACGGCTTTTACACGACAAATTTTACCAGTGGGGGAAGGCTTTATCCGCAGAGAGAGCGAAGACCCTAAAGTTCACCAGCAATGGCATAGGCTTAGTTTTCTTCCCTTATAAAATACAGGACAAAATTACTCAGTGCTGATTTGCTAAGAGCAAGGGCATTTTTTCTTAATTGAGGCAAAACTACCTTGCTGCGATTGGACACTGGTTACCTAGCAACGCTTCAATTTTAATTGCTTTGCAGTCAACACGCGCGCTGAATTTTGCCCTTCTATATCATAAGCATGTAATCACACGGGTTCCTCGTAAAATTTGGGATTAATTTCATTTGATGTGTTTTCAATTTTTTTCCAAACTGTCCTCGTTGTAGACGGCTCGGGCAATTTTGAGAAAAATTGAAAACGCTCGTGAAATGAATCCCAAATTCTGCTCGGCCCCATGTGATTACCTATACTTATTGTGCTCCTAGGTCTTTGGAGTGTTTCCGCGCGCTTAACTTCGGGAGGGAGGGAGTTTCATTGCATATCAGAAGCTTCCAAAAGGAGTTAAAAATGAGCTTTACAACGTCACTTCATAAAAACGTCATCACCTAAGATGCACGGTTGTGCCAAGTAAACCAACCTGACGAAGTGTGGTATCTGTAAATACTAAACAGACAATGTAATGACATCACTTAACGGGATTATGAGTACAGTTCTGTCAAAAGCTGTTGGCATTTTGCGATAACAGCTTTATTACATTCAAGGATTTCAAAAGTGACCACAATTTGTGTTGCCTTTAGTTCCAGAAGCGCTTTTTACAAATATTTGACTGAAAATCTAACGGAATTGCTTCTCCTCAAATCTAGGGCTAGAGGCAGGGAGTTTCTTAGAAACTAATAATAGCTCCTTTGGATAATTTGGCGCCATGCAAGGGCCACGGAGCTTGGGGGGAGGGGGCAGGGCAACTGGGGCATTTGCCCTGGCCCCTCACTTTTTTGAAATTTATAGTTACGGAGAAAACGTGTTTTCATCCCCCCCCACTTTTTGTGTTTTTTAACCCCCCCCCCCCCCCCTATAAACACACACACTAGCTGACACACTTTCAAAGTAGCTTCGTGCGTAGTGAAGACCTTGTAGGTTTAAGAAAAGATATTGATTCCAAGACGTTGCTCAAAATGTACAGCTCAACTAGAAGGGATGTGACATGAAAGCAGAGCAGACAATCATTGTGGTATTGCAATTTAACGTGTAAATAAACTTAAATGAAACCTTTATTACAATTCTGTCTCAATAAGTGCAGATGTTATATTTCTACTTTATCACACGCTATACTCCACTTATCATATCGTGATCTTAGCTTATCATTTTGTGGTGGTCCAATGTCCATATGTGGTATCTCAAATTTATCACAAAGCCTCGCTCGCTTTTTTGAAATGAAAACAATATTTCTTCTAGAAAAGATGTCGTCTTATCCTATAAGTAAAATATTAATATTTGATATCAAAAGGAAGTGCGCTTCATTTCGGAAATGAAAGTTTGCTTAACAAGCCGGTGTGTTAATTAAAAGGTGTTTGCCTGACTTCTTTTTTCATTTTGGTCTTTTTTTTTTGCTCACAACAGCTAAACGGTATCTTCGAATTCTGCTAATACATTTTCAAAAAACTTTGAGGTAAATTGAATTGAAAGCCAATAAACTGTATTCTCGAGAATCACCTACGGATTATGCGGAAATACGTAAACTACGTGATCGGATGCGATTTGAGGTAGATTAAGTGCGAAGTTGTACCATGGTGTGATATCAGAAGCCCTGTAATAAATACGAAATGAGTATATGTTAACTCTTAATCAATCGCAAAAAAACAAATACGCTACTTCTCCTATGTCTAACCGACATCTTTTTGACCTTTTTGGACTGCTAGTTAAGGACGTGTCAAAATACGACAAGGTCTTTGTACACATGTTACATTCCGATAAAACGAATTTTAATTTGAGTATACTTCCTCAGAAAATTCATTGTGTCAACGAGGTTCTGTTCATGTCTGAGCCAAGATGTAACAAAGTAGTTTATTCGTTGCCTTGGACTTCGTTATATCGTCACCCAACTGTGTGTTAACATGATCAATGTTTCAAAATGAAAACAGAAAATGGCAACAATATTTCTGCAAGTAAAATTATTTTCGGATTCTAAGTAAGATTTTAATACTTGCTATCGAAAAGGAAGTACTTTTTAACATAAGAATCATTTCCGAAATGAAAGCGTTAATTAAAAGAGACTTGCCTGAATTCTGTTTTCATTTAGACCTTTTACTTTTTTAACTGGCAAGAGTTAAATGTTATCGTCGTTTTCTGTTAATAAAATTTGTAAACCTGAAAAGGGCATTAGTTCTTGAGTTTGTAAGTCGATACTTTCAATAACTGATCACAGGATCTTAGGCTTCGTCGTGGTATATACGGTTCTAATAGTTCCTTGAGATAACTGGCGCTGGAGGAGGGGGCCAACGGGGAGGGGCATTGCCGCTCCCCCCCCCCTTTTTGAAAATTATAGTTACTGAGAAAAAGTGTTTTCAGCCCCTCCCCGCACTTTGAGTCACTAGTCGCCCCCCTACTTTCAAAACAGCTCTGCGCGGCCTATGCCTTGTCACTGACTACCTTGTGGGTTTAAGAAAAGATATTGATTTCAATATGTTGTTCAAAAATGTACAGCTTAATTAGAAGGGATGTGACATGAAAGCAAAGCAAATTTTCAGTCATTGTGATTTTGCAATACAGTGTAAATAAACCTAACTGAAATCTTTATTACAGTTCTGTCTTGAAAAGGGCAGATGTTACATTAATTTCTACTTTATCACGCGCTATATTCAACTTATCATATCGTGATCTAAGCTTATCATTTTACAGTGGTCAAGTGAGAAGCACGTGCCTATATATTGTGCCTCAAATTTATTATAAAACCTCGCTCGCTTTTTTGAAATGAAAACAATAATTCTTCGAGAAAAGATGTAGTCTTATCCTATAAGAAAGTTATTAATATTTGATATCAAAAGGAAGTACGCTTCCTTTCGGAAATGAAAGTTTGCTTAACAACTAAACAAACCGGTGTTTACTTAAAAGGTGTTCGCCTGGTTTTTGTTTTCATTTTTTTTACTCACAATAGCTAGTTGAAAGCCAACAAAAAATATTTTCGAGAATCTCCTACGAAATATCATCTTTCCAAATGTCCAATTTCCTGTTTTCAAATGACATTTCTTCTTATTTTTACTTGTATATCTACCTTCAAAACAACTTCATGTAAGAAGTAGAAACAATGTTGTTGTTACTAGCGGAAATTAAGTTGACTAGAACCATCGGTGAAACATTAATTTACTGAAACATAAAATTGATTTTATTTTTAAATCATGTAATAATTTTTGCATCAAACTTAAACTTACATAGTCCTTAACATCATGAATATGTTACCAACGTCAATACTAGCCTTGTAAAACCACTCTGTTAAACTATAAAGCTTTTGGCAAAGGATTCCGATGAGAATGGGATGATAAACAGTTCTTCCATGGAAAAACGCTGCAATTCGTATTTCGTATTGTACTATGAAAACCGAGTTGCGCCAACTCCCAAGATCGTTTAAAAGTATTCGTGTTGTTTCTGTTATTGTGATACAACTCAAGATTTGGCTATGACTCGGACGAATACTAGTTTTCGTATATATTAATTATCTCTAATTGTCACGGAAGAAAAGAGAAAAACCTCAAAACTTTGAGTACGACTGCAAGGAAGCAAAAAACAGCGCTCGTATCCAACGGTTGTTTTTTACCTAGTTCGAACTAACTTTAAAAACTCGTTCCTGAACGATTTACTCATTGCAGCATAAATGATAGGGTTTATCATGCTACTAGCAAAAACGGGAAAGAAGGCATAAAAGTTATAATACCGTAAAGAAAACTCCTCAACGACACCGAATAATTTTAAAGAAACAGTTACCAAAAGGGGAGACCAGCAGATATAGAATCCAACAAGAACTGCTGTAAAAATTCTTGTTATTTTTGACTCTTCGACGCCATGCCCAGAAGTCCCACCTTGGAAAGAATTCACTACTGTGTGGCTGGGATTTTGATTGGAAGACGTAGCTGGTTGAAGGGACGGTGCAACGGCCGAGTTGTGCTGTCGAATTCTACCATATACCTTCATATAACACCAACCTATCACCACACTTGGTAAGAAGACGTAGGTCAATTGTGAAGCGTTGTAAAAGTTCCAAGACGATTTATGCGAACTGAAGGGCTTGCAGATGGTCGGATTTTCCTTCAATGATGTGAAATCCATTTCAATGAAGGAATATCCAAGTGAACATGTCAAAAATGTCACAATCCACACGGATACAACCATCAGCGAAGCACTTCTCTTGGTGAAGATCTTTGGGTAGAGCGACGATTTTACGACCCGTACATATCGATTGACTCCAGTCAAAGTTAAGGTGAAAAGAGATATTCCGCCCAGGCTGTATGCAATAATAATCATAGCCAGACAACCTTTTTGTTGAAATATCACCTTGTCTGAGATGGAGGAATATGAAAGTGGAAACAGAACTAGAAGCGATGTTAGCAGATCAGTAACAGCTAGGGAGAGGATAAACACATTTGTAACAGTTCGTAGAGATGGGCATCTGTAAATGGCAACACAAACAAACAAGTTCCCTAGGAACGAGCAGAACGAAAGACACACGAAAATGCTGGATTCCACGATTATTAGGAAGACGCTTCTTTTTCCACAAATGTTGGAATGTTGAGTGGAAGAATCGCAGTTGGTACTGTTCATCGTATTGACAGATATTTTCTGATTCTGTAATAACTCCGAGAGTTCCGAGCTTGCACGACTGGCAATGTCAGATCATCCAATGATCTCCCTTGTTTGTCCAACCTGAAATAATTTGTGGTACCAAACTTATTGTTTCATCCCTATTTATATGATCGCGGTAGATTTTGATTGAGCTCACAAATGTGTGTGTTTTCTGCAAGCGTATTAAATTTCCTACCCAAAAGAGCCGCTTGCGTCGGTCTGCATATGACGTAATCTGAACCCTGGAACCTACTTTTTACAATAAATGCATACAATACAATATAATATGATACATATACAAGATACGAGCGGCACAGTTCTGACGTTTTTCTTTCTGTTTCCAGACCAAACTGTTATACAGTAGAACAGTTAACTGAAAATGAGACAGTTAAAACTAAGAAGCAACAATATTTTAGAAAATAAATGCTTATTTCTGTTTATCTGGCAGAGTGAAGATAGGGGCAGATTCGAGTCAAGTATAGTTCCCAAGTCCTTGCATAATTTAAAAGGACTGAGCTTCTTGCCGAGAAAGTTGATGATGACGTCCGAGAGCCTGGAAAGAATCTACATAGCTGTCAAGTGCCATTTCTCACGCTCACACGCCGGACATTGAGAATCTCACGCCTAAGGCTTGCTTTATAGTACTTTCCTTAGAATAGTTCTCCCGTTGAAAACAACTGAAAATGTGTCGAATATTCTCCTAAGGCAACACAAATACGTTTTAGTATCTAAACTTGAGCAGACACTTCGATCACCGATTGATCGAGTGATGACTGAACAACGGTGAGAATGACAGTTTAGACCAAAGCATTAAGCAATATTTAGTTGGATTTCGTTCCTCAATAACGGTCATCAATATTATCCCATTTACTGGGGGAGGGGTTAGATAGGCCGAAACTGTCACTCCCAAAACCTCACGCCCACTCTCCAATGAACCTTGACAGCTCTGAATTTACTATCGGACAGCACAATTTGTTTCGTGTTTGTTTACAAAAAATTTAACGACTTTCTTCCGTTTCCGTTATAAACAACAAATGTCAAATTGCCGTACTTTCCCCTATACAAGAACTTCCTACCCACTCAGTTTTGCTAACTTTATACCAATAAAGTAAAATGTGACTCGAATCACCCTTAAGCCTCTACTGCGCACATCGTATTCAGTACACCGAAAATGAAAAAGGGTACAGCATGCCTGATTAACCATTATGGTTGTAAACCCTGCATCTTCTACTGTACAAATCGCAGCTAATACTGAAAAACGTGTAATTTTATGTGGAAAATAAATCCGTCAGGATTTTTCTGAAGACGGTAACAGCAGCACCATTCTGTGGTGCGCTTACGGTCTGTGGTGGCCCAAAAAGTCAAGTTTTTTAAAGAAAAGATTGATAAAACTAACAGGTATTGGTGTATATCAAAAATCGCGAGACTCGTGGCAAGGCGAGTTTAATTCGTCCAGATACAGAAACTAAATTATTTAGTTCTTCTAAACCTTTTAAGTATCACTTTGCCTATATTTATACACACACACAAAAAAAAAACTAAAAAATCTTTGCCGAAAGTTGTCCAGACAAAGTTGATCTTAGCCTGCGTGCAGGCTCTCCTTGCGGGTTTGGGAGATAGTTTGGGGAAAGAAAAAATGAGTTGCGCTCTCAGCAACTCTTTTTTTCTTTCCCCAAACTATATCTTTAACTCGCAAGGAAAGCCTGCATGCAGGCTAACTTGATCTATGTTCCTAGTACAAATCATGTACAGCTCTTGTCGACAAAGTTGAATAATCGTTTGGTCAGTCTTAATTCAAAATCAATATGTAAAAAAATCAATACTTGGAAGGATGAAAACTAAACAAGTTTATAAATGCTTTTAACGCAGAGTGCTTGGCACTGCACTGGTTCAACACAGATTAAGGAGGGGTCTTACATTATATATATATCTCAGTGGTGTACTGAAAGTTAAAAGGATGGGCTTGTTCACATTCTGCAAAACAGTACACACTGGGTTACAGAGAACCCGACTGTGACTTGTGTCACAATATGTAGTTACAGCTAGTTGGGCCTCAAACGGCATTTACACAGGTACATTTTTGTGATTGGTTTCAGCCTGTCCTCAGGATGATATGAATCCCAGAATCAGTGAAGACTGGTTCACTCATTTCCCCGATCTTCAATGCATACCTGTTGTATGACAGAAAATTACTATCAGCCATTTAGGGGTTGACTATTTGGTTTTGTCAGGGAAGGGAAGGGAAAAGAGGGTAAGAATTTCCAAAAAAATAACCAGAAAAAAAGGGAAAAAAGTTATAATTTGATGTTACAAATAGACAGCGAGGGAAAATGAAAAATAAAAATTCCAGTCAAACTACTCTCAACATATTCCAACCCCACCCCAACCCTGTTTACCCCACAAGGTCAAATGGTCCTTTTCTTACTTCATGTACTGCTTGGAGTGAAAACGTCTTGTGAAAACCAAATAGCTCCATTGTACAGATTTACGTGTACAAGTGCATCAAAGTGAATTTGCAACCCTCGTGTACACTGTACAGTGTTTTACAGTCTAATTTAGTGGTTGATTCAAGACTGAAAGATACATGTACAGTACACATACCGGTATATCCCTGTTTTTCTCTTTACCAGCTCTATTATGTGTATATGTGTAAATGTCTGTTACTTGTACTACTCTACCATTGAATTGGAACACTAGTCAGTAGGTGATGACTAAGAACAATAATTCTATGTTATTGTACTTACGTTGCCTGTTCAAAGGGTTCTGCAGACAGGAAAACACATATTTTCATGTTAAACTCTGTCTCAAGCTAAATTGTTCAGTTGTCACTATATTACATAAAGTAATAAATGTAATATATATGCACTATTATTAACATAACTTAATAAATACCTTTTTTAATCCAAGTGCGAGGCCTGTATGGAAAGTTATTGAGTGAGTTTTTTCCTTCCTTTTATTGCCCAAGTGCAAAGCGCGCGGGTCATGAAAACAGAAAGAAAAAAAACCAGGATCCATAACTTGCCATATGGACCAAGCAAATGAGGCTAATAAGATGTTTATTATACGGCTTTTCTGATTATTTAAAGCAAGCGAGGCTGTAAATGACAGCCGCTCCAGAACTAGAGGTCCGGTTGGCTACTTTTGGACCTGAAATTATACAGTCACAGCACTCAAAATCAGTCAGCCATATAATAACATTACATATTAAACATTATTAAACATAGTTCTTTCAAGATCACAGCGAAGGGTACTTTCCCATGCAAACTGGTAACAGTAGAACCATTCTACAGTAAATGTACGTCACTTCCCAGCAACAATAACTTTTGAAGTTGAGGCTTGGTGTGAATACTTAATGAATCATATGAAAACTCCACATCAATCCTCAGTTTGAAGCATAATTATTGGAAAATGGGCTATTTAATGTAAGGGTGGATTAGATAGGTGTGTGGGGGGGGGGGGAGGGGTTCAGATTAGCAAACCATCAAATAAAATGAAAGTACTGTAACATGCCAACATTTTGACATACAAACTTTGGAAGAAAACAGAAGTTTTCAGGACAGAAATCATACATATAAATACATGTAACAAAAAATTTGGCAGACAATTTATATACATAAACTTTGAATCAAAACTATGCTTTGCAGTTTGTGAAAAAAGTTCCATAATATTAGCATGTACTTGCTATCTTACTTAAGTTTGGGTCTTAGATCACTAAAAACTACGTACAGTACACTTGACTTGTTTTTAGAAGTTACTGATAACAAAAAAGTCTCAATTGGTGTTCAATTGAAAATTGGTCCAATAAACTGCTCTGATCCTTCATTTTGCTATGAATGCAACAAAAGTCCCAGTACTAAATGAATGCATACCTGGTGACAGGAGATCACACTTTAATAAATCTACTTACAACCACAACATTTATCTTTGAGGTCAAAATGATACAAACTGGTGATTGAAAAAGCTCTCATTTTATGCAATGCCTCTAGATCTGTTTTGCAGGCTTGCATTGATCAGTTACAAATTCCAAAATGGTAAAACATTATGCAGGGTTTAACTAACTCTTTAAGCCCCAAACACAACAAATGGTGCACTGGTAAATTCTCCCAACTGAGCTCCATTCTTTCTACATAAGCAGTTTGGAAGAATTTGGCTTTTCAACTTCATCATCTCGATCTACTTGATCAATTCCTTATTTCTCATTACTTGTTATATAATTTTGTTTGAATTTTGTAAGGAGAAGTTAGATGTTGTTAAATTACCTGAGCTGTTTAATATGATACTTACTCTGCATCTGGCCTCTGCCAAAGAATCCCAAGTCTCCTCCTTTGTGTGCACTACTACAGTCGCTCTCTGTTCTGGCCAGATCGGCAAAATTCACCTCCCCACTGGCAATTTGTTGCCGATAGCCTGTAATGGCAGCAATCAAAATTATTTTCAACAAATTAAGCCTTTTAGGTGTAAATGATAATAACAGCACTGATATTATACGAGCTGTTTCTACTAGAAAGTGAAATGAGATCGATGTACTATATATATTTTAAAAAAGAACAATTCAGGCACTTGAATTTGAAATTCAAAAAGCAATTCAGAGACGGTTTAAAATCAGGCTGTTGTTTATACACTACTTTGTAAGAAGCACAGCCAACTCTGGGTGTTTGTTGAAGTTTCTGCCTCAAACTTTTTAATACTTTACCTTTAAGTATCTGCAGCGCTTCATCTTTCGTCCTGGTAATTGGGTCTTGTCTCCACGAGGCGGGTCTTCGCGATTCCGTGTGTTTCACCAAGAGGTGAGAGGCGCGGACTTGGTCGCTCGCTGCGGACGTTGGTTTGTCCCACTGACTCGCGTTTGTTTGCCTGTTGAAATAATATGTTTTGCCAGTTGACTTGGAAGTACGCAATTCCCACCCTTCTGGTAAATCCGACATTTTTATTACAATACTATGAAGACGAAGACAGGAAGCTGGAAGGAAGAACAAGAAATATTTCCCAGTCTTGGTAACCGCTCTATCTCGTCTGAGTCTCCGCTGGTGTACCGCGGGCGGCTTATGTCATGGCGTCTGAAATCGTTCTGGTATCGTTTTTGCTTTTCGTGTAAAAGTTATTGGTCTGCTCTTCGTTGTGGAAATCGAGGCAAAGACACCAAAACGATGCCTGTCACAGGGAAAGCTACCAGTCTGGTGATCGTAAGTACAGTTTGGTGAACTTTCTTGTTACACTAACTTGCACTATGAGTATGTTCAGACCATCATGATTATTACACACGTGTATGTTCAGTGGCAGTGAAATCCAAATTCCTGACACTTGTGATTGAGTCACTGTCACTGAGTCAGGCACTGTCAAGAAACGCAGAGGGTCTTCAACAGGCTTCACAAATCCTGCCATGCTGCCTAGCTTTTCTGCTTATCCAACCATTATAATTTTAATTTATCCTGCCATCCTGTTACCATTTTGTTGCATCCCATATCTCACTTGTGGATCCATACAGACAATATTGGATCCAGTACTGAGTAGCGAGAAAAACAATGACCTGCTCCCATTTTGTGACACAAACATTTAGAACTGAACAAGGTTGTGTAACACAGACTCTCAAACAAGTTCAAGTTCAAGTTTTTATTGTTTGTACTCGTTGAATATACAGATGTAGAAAATAGTAATTCAATAAATGAGATGGACGAGTACAGGATATCCTAATAGTCGAGACTAATCTAGAGGATACCCTGTACGTTCTAAATTTGATGTTCAAGAGG
>JAOBYE010300762.1:0-15621 GCA_025403585.1 Parazoanthus swiftii | reverse complement strand
ATATAGGCGTCTGACGGGACCACCCTGAGGAATGCATGTTTTATATTACTTTTAAATAAAGGTTTCTATCTATCTATAATGATGTCAAAATTTGTTCCCACTGAAACCAACTAGATGTTTAAAATAAAGATGATGCATTTTGAACAATTTGGAAGCTCGGGGACTGTATAAGTCATACAAATGACTGCAGAAATAGTTTGAAATACTTTTCGGACATTTTTAGAACTTCATAACAGTCAAGCCAATAGGATTTTTTAAAGGACACCAGTTGCTGAGCAGCTACACACAGATGAGTATATGTTGCTTGTAAAAGCACAATTTATTATTTCTTTGTCAGGGATCTGAGTTTCAACAAGATAACAGCCATCGCCAAGGAAGCTTTTAAAGGACTAACGTCGCTACAGAGCCTGTAAGGACTGAAACACCTAAGACTCGTCATATGAACTATTTTCCTTTATCTATAGTTGTTAACGCAAGTTCATAACTACTAGTTACGTTATCAACAATACCTTTCCTTAAAAAAAGAAATTCTAGACTTCTTTGGTGTTGGACTTACATCAGTCAAACTACAAGCCATGGTAAACATTTGGCGGACAGCAGTTGTTGGGTGAAATAATAAATTGTGATTGTAAAAGCACAATTTATTATTTCTTTGGCAGGGAGCTGAGTTACATACAGTAAGATAACAACCATCGCCAAGGAAACATTTAAAGGACTAACATCGCTACAGGAATTGTAAGCAAACACCTAAAAATGTAATCTATTGACTCGTCAAACGCATTATTTTCCTTTATTTATAATAAATAATAATAGTAATAATAATAACAATAATAATAATAATAATAATAATAATAATAATAATAATAGGAGGAGGAGGAGTGATAACAATAGCTATATAGCAGAAAGACTTTATACAACCACTGAACCACTATACGTTTGTATTTCCAAGTAAATTAGCGTTGCGTTGAGTTCTATTCAAGAGCCAGTATATTAGCGATTATACGAATATTCCGAGAGTGAGATGATTTTCTCCTTTTAACGTGTTTGGCAATCGCCCTTATCAAATGAACAGGTTGCTTGAATAAAATAAAGATAGCCTCGAGGAAGAACAATTAGGATAAGGATGGCCTTTATCTTGCTCTACAAAACAAAAGGTTACTTTGGAAAACTGACCGTCCGGACCGGCTATGTTAATTGGCAAATAAGTAGTCTGCTTTGAAAAAGATCAACGGCTTTCGCCTTAAAATTATATCTTCCCCAATTTTTGTTACGAAACCAGATATCTATTAGGGACTATTAAAACCGACTTTTCTTGTTTCAAAACTCAAAGTTGTAAAAAATCGTATATAACCAAAACGAGTGATCACGAAATTGCTATACTGATCCTTTTGGGGAGCTATTACACTATCAAGTATGATAAGCATTATGACGTAATTGAATTATGCAGAGTGAAACAAAATGGCGGCTGCCATGGCTCCAAAGCACTATTAAAAAGACCCATTGCTCTCAACGTCGGGGAAAAGACGTTACCCAATGCTATTAACGTGCCCCAATAAAAGTTGATCAAAACCACACATAATTACATTAGCTGTGACATACATTAGCTGTGACAGTAAATTTTATCTATTTCAAAACCGCTTGTCTCTTGCAAAGTTTCTTGGTTTACCTCCGTTTTGTAAACATCCGTGGGTACACGAAGTGACATCATAAGTCCATGAAGGATCAATGAGGTGATCCTTTGACATGACTGGTGGTTCGCCATTCTGAGTGAAGAAACGGCAGCTTGACTTCGTGGATCGAAGCAAGATAAAAGCAAACTTTTAAAACGTTCTTCTGTGTTTGGAGGGCCGTAGCCATCGTCAGATAAAGAGGGCGAATGCCCTCCCCTCTTTTCTAAATTTTGAGTCTAGCTACGGTCCTGTTTTTCGTCTGTTATTGTGGCGACACAAAAAGCACCTCTGTTGTGTGTTATTCTGATGATACACAAAGCAGCTCTGTCGTCTGTTATTGTGGTGACACATAAAACAGTTCGGTTGTCTCAGGACCGTAGCTAGTGTCAGACAGGGTGAAAGGCCTCCCCGAAGTTTGGAGTGTAGTTGCGGCCTTGTTTTTGTTCTTTGTATGTATCGAAGAAAAACTGAATTGTAGATGTTCATTCCGGCTTAAGGTTCCGTTTGCATAGTTAACATATTAACAGATTGCAGATCTGAAGAAAGTGGGATTGAGTCGCGATTCACATGTTTGATGACGTGTAAGTTTTCAAAATGAAATAGCACTATGCTTGAAGCATCCTTTAAAGGGGCCTTTTTTAAATTACAGATTTCTTTACAAAAATCCCTTGGTGTGTACCTGTGAGCTGGGAGCAGCGTTAATTGATTTCATTGAAAGAACAACATTTACCATGTCAGGCGCTTGCAAAAATGGAGGGGGAGGGATTTTGTCGTTTGTGAAGGAAGAATGCGGTAAGTATGACATGTTTAGACATCGTGTTACAGTTTCAGATCCTAGTTTGCGCCAAGATTACCCCTAAAAATTTGCTGGTATTCTCAAAACTCAATACTGGGTCGCCAATTTCAACCCCTAAAATATACGACGAGCCCCCCCCGACATCCAACTATAGGGAGTAAGCCCCCTCTCCCCCGGGCCCCTGAAATCTACATTCTTTGTTTATAAAGAACGTCTTATTTTGGAGCTTAGGCATACAATAAACGGCAGCTGTAACACGTACATTTAGCTAGCTGGTTTGCAGTAAAGAAACAAATAACAGTGAAGAAATGAATTATACCCGTGAATTTGTATTGTATCCGTAAAAAACGTTCTTCTCCTTGGCATGGGAACATTCCAGCCTCAATGTTTCATACAAAAAAGATTCTTAAGTAAAAAAGAGTGTACCGTAAATTATCCATTTAACGCCCTGGGCGTTTATTTAATTTTAAGGGGTTTAAGGGGGCATTTAATAGATAAGAGGCGTCTATTGGAGAGAGGCGTTATTTTCACACTTGATATTTTACACTTCTTTACAAACGCTTTCTAGCCAACAAAACTACCTGCATATAGTGCATTTTGACAAAAAAAGGAGAGTAATTGTTGCGACAGTCTGAAACTAGTGAAGATAAGTTAAAATTTCTTCACTTTCATAGCAATCCTCGCGTAATGTTCTGAACAAAACATGTGACACAAATTCAATTTTAAGAAATGTCTAGTGAACGTAGTGCGGGTTTTGTTCTTTAACCAAATACCTTTGTTTGACTGTTTTCAAAATACTGACTAACAAAAGCTTACTTTACTTTCAGAATGCAAAGCAGGCCTGGTTAAAAAGAGCGGAACGTACTACATTAACCCATATGGTGAACCAGATATGGGTGTGAAGGCTTACTGCGATGTAGCTACAAACGGAGAAGTTTGGACAGTGATCCAACGAAGACAAAACTCTGGGACAGACTTTGATCGCTATTGGGAGGATTACAAACGTGGATTTGGTTCACTTTCAGGTAACTCATTACGCAGCGAAGCCAATTCTTGTTCACTTTCAAGTGACTCGTTTTACATGGTTTCACAGGCAATCCAGGTTTTGTACACGTCGTGGAATTTATAACTCATTACACAGACGAACCAGATCTTGTTCACTTTCAAGTAAGTCACAAGTAAACCTTGCTTTCTTCACTCTCAGGTAACTTATAACACCGACAAACTAGACTTCGTTCATCCCAAGCTAATACTTTATCCCTGCAAACCACATCTTCTCAGTCCTGTCCACTTAACTCGTTACACTCAGGAAAACAGAATGTTGTACAGGGAAAAACTCGTTATATCTTCAGTTGTTCATTTTCAGTACACTCAGTAAAACTAGAAGTTGTACTCTTTCAGGCAATAATTACACAGGCAAACCACATCTTGTTCATATTCAGAACACTCTTTGCGCAGGCAAACAAGATCGTACGAGAGTGGTAACCATGGATTAACTTGCATTATATAGTCGTTACAATTAAGTCCAAAATCGGTCGCGACGGATTTGACAAGTTTAATGACATTCGGTATTATCAGCAAGAGGTTATCTTGTGCGCTGATATTTCGGCCAGTGGAAAACCTAGTCCTAGTCCTCGTAACTTAATTAGTGCTTTAGGTTTAATGAAGTTTATGTAGTACCACATCAAGCTTAGAGAGACGGGACGTTTGTGTATTTATTCGTTCGTAGATCGCTTCTAAGGATCAGTTATAATACAACTTTAAACTGGCAACAACAACTCAATTTAAACCAATATTCGACCTCACTCTATAGCTCATGACTTTAGTTCTCCTTTAAAAACTAAGCTGACGGGATTCTGAAAGAGGTGCAACAATTGGAATCATCTCAGTTTACAAAATTGCAAAACTATTGTCAAGAACAAAAGTGACAGAGAAGAAGGATTCAGTGGCAGATACTATTATTATATATGATATTATTTTACTACATTTTAATAGTGATGTCTTTATACACTTTGATTCCTTCGTAGCCTCAGGCGGTGATTTAGGCGTGTTCACGTTAGAGACGCAAACGCAAGCACAGACGTAAGCGCAAGGTCATTCACACCAGCCTCGCAAATGATGCAAGCGACGCAGGCGCCCGCGTCTTTGTTTGCATCACCATCATTAACACTTGGAAGTTTGTGAAGAAAGAGCAAACTCAAACGCAAGGTGTGCGCAAACAAACTAAACAACTAACATCGATTAAAGTCAAGAAATCGACGGGGTTTCCAGACATTCCGGCTCGTATGCTGGATGGTGCTGAAGCGCTAGTTAAACAGCTGGCACCTCCGATGAACAGAACTGTCTCTAAAGGGTCTATCCTCGCAGAATGAAAACATGCGTTATAACTCCTATCCATAAAAATGGCCCTAAAAATGATCCATTAAACTACCGCCCCATATCTGTCCTACCAATATTTTCAAAAACTCCAGAACGCGCTGCACACCAAATGAGTTAGAGGAAGAAAGTAGCACCAACTTATCTCCTATCGGATTTCACGAATGCGCATGAAGTACGCCACTACAACACACGAAACAGGAAAATCTGCGCCTACCGTTACCCAAAACTTTGAAATTCCAAAGAAGCTTCAAGTACAGTGGCGCCAAAATGTACAACAACCTCCCTCAACGGATTAGAAATGCAGAAATTATTAACAATTTCAAGAGAGCTGCCAAGCGCTACTTCAAATCCACCAAATAAACATGAACATTGAACATTATCTTTATTAGTACCAATATGTATGTTATGAAAAGTGTTTGTCTCAAAATATGTACATTTTCTTTCATTTCCGACCTTTCTTTAAAATGTATTTTTGTTTTATTTTATTTTTACACAGGATTCTAACTAGCGTTTAGCGAAATAGATGTCACCGTTTAAAGATTATATTAAATAAAAAAAAAAATAAAAATTCCCTTTTTCTTGCGTCTGCATCTGTATCTGCGTGAAGTTACATACACATTTGTTTTTACTGCTCTTGCGCTTGCGCTTTCGTCTGCATCTGCGTCTGTATCTGCGTGAAGTTACATACACACTTGTTTTAACTGCTCTTGCGCTTTCGTCTGCATCTGCGTCTGTATCTGCGTGAAGTTACATACACACTTGTTTTTACTGCTCTTGCGTTTGCGTCTCTGGTGTGAACACGCCTTTACATGTTACCGGAATGAATTACATTCCGGTACAACACACATTTTTCATACCACGCTTACACAGACGTTCTCATTCTGGAATAAAATTGCGGTAAAAACAACGGCGGGCTTAAAATATAAGTCAGCTGATCAGCCCAACCAATCTACTTTCCTAATTCCCCACCCGAATGAACTCGCACCTCCTTTACATGATACTTGTTGATCGTGCGGCCAGATTTCGAGTTGCGGAACAAGTATTTCGATCACCACATTTGGGTGAACTCATTCCTGAATTATTCATACTGGGCTAATACTTAAGAAAATAAACATAGTTGATAAAAGTAACTGGTTGGGAAGCTCAACAAACTTCAAAAGGAGTGTACAAAGCTGCTTTGTCTCAGGTTGAACGAACCGTGACAGTACACATTTCTATGTTCAATGTGCGAGCCCAAATATTTTTACTGGTTGGTTGTTCATATGCATTTCAATACTTTTTGTGTTTTGTGCACGGTCAAGGCCACCGAACAAAAGAAATAGCGAACAATAACCTATAACAAAGGAACTCGCCGAGTTTCCTGACCATTTCGCTCTCTTAACTATGAATAAACAACGGCTCAGTTCGGAACCGCGGTGAGGTCGCACAGCAAGGAAACTCGATCCGGTATCACGACCGCCTTACATCAACAAGGCTGGGCATTTATGGGCTCCGATCTCGATGTCAATCCCTTTACCCCCTCTATTTTGTTAGTTCTGTATTATTTAGCCAGTTGTAACAAAACGTGGCAGGAACCGTGAAGGGGCCACAGGGGACCACAATATACAAATTGGTCGGTTAACAATTTTAAAACAAACGGGGTCTAGTCTTCGGATAAAGTTGTTTAAAGGCAGAATCAATAAAATTCGGCTTCAGTAGATTCGACGTCTGAATCGAATGTCGAACTTTACCATTTCGTTCGACCCAAATAGCTTTCAGATTTGGCACAATTTAAGTTCGACGTTTGAACTGGGTCTAAAGCGTGGTTGCTAGAGCTTGCTAGCCCGCTGGAATAACTTGTGACAGTTAAACCACTCTACTTGCCATTCCAGCCCTCTAAAGTTGTACCCCACACCACCCGTCTTCGTGGGCAAGTACCCAGCGCGTTTACTGTTTTAAAGAGGCCCGTTTCGAAGGTAAATACATTCCGATTAACAAAACCGTTCTATCTTTTTTTGTCAAAAAGGGGATTTCTGGTTTGGGAATGAAAACATCCATCGACTTACCAACATCGGATATACAGTCCTGCGCATTGAACTGACCGATTATAAAGGAAAAACCGCCTGGGCTGAGTATGGGAAGTTTGAAGTGGCGGGTGAAGAGGACAACTTCGCGCTCAGTGTTGGTTCGTACTCGGGAAATGCTGGCGACTCGCTTTCGAATAACAACGGCATGGCGTTCTCAACTAAAGACAGAGATAACGATCCGTATTACAGCAACTGTGCTTCGCTTTTTAAGGGGGGCTGGTGGTGGAACAAATGCTCCAAAGTCAACCTTAACGGTCGCTACCAGGATCAGAATAGGGACTTTCCCATGGGTATCAAGTGGTTTGACTGGAAAAGGAACTGGTCCCCAATAGAGAAGGCTGAAATGAAGGTCCGAAAGCCCCACCCTAAAGGCAACGAGAATGTAGAAGTGTAGAGATATTGGCAAACATAAACCTGCTCAGATTGGATCACATTAGAAATAAAAGTTAACGAACATTAAAATCGAGATCAGCTGGTATATATGGTAAACATGAATAACGCTACAGTTGGACTAACTGCTCGTAAAAGCTGAAGGGGACACGTGCAAGCACTCTCCTTTAAAATGAATAACTATAAACAAATCAACGGAATTAAGATTAAAATCTGGAACATTTAGTATGTCGAAATCTTAAACTGTAGTGAAAATTGTAAAACTGCGAAACAGCTGAATATCTGTACAACTAAAAGTAAAGGTCGAAATAAAGTGACATCAGAGCAAAAGGGATTTCAGTATTTATTCTGAGAGCTCGCACAATATGACACATTTTACCACAAACTACGTACCCTGTACCTAGTTAATAGAAACAGAAACAACAGACAAGTGTAGTTAGGCTCAAATGTGAAAGTTATCCTTATTCGGCCACGTTCCTATCAGCTGACTGGTGGAAAAACGAAAAAACAAAGACTTTTCCGACACACGATGTCACTAAATATCAATTATATACATCAAGAAAATATAAAGCTAATAAACATATTGAAAACAAAATAAACAACAATGATAACAACTAATAATAATTTTACAAGAAAAACAGTGCAAAAATGGATCTAAAAACATGACGTTTCGACGGCGCCATCCCGCATCATCGACTGTGCAGAGTTTAAAATGTAATGAGCTATGAATACTGTCAAAATAAATTCACATGGGATTGAAAGAAATTTAAATATGTAAAGTTCCATTAATGAGTTGAAATAAATAGTTTGGCTTTAACTGAGTCCCCTCAAGTGTTCAGGGTTGGTTAGGTCTTCCGTATAAACAACATTTCAGAAATTAAACAGTACTAGTCGAATTTCCCTTGGCATCGCTTCAGCACAGTAAATTGGCCGTGGATATCATTACGACATGAACTATGGCTTTGCTCGTGTTTTCCCACTACTGTGTACCAATGTTCGTCAGCGCGTTGTTGTAAGTGTCGGCAAGTGTAGGCGACATAATTCGCATCACACGAATCACACCTCTATTCATACAACACACTGTTGATTTACTATCGAGGGCTTGACTTCCGGTACTTTTAGTTCGTGGATTAGCTAGTTTCCTGCTAGTAATTAGTAAAGACTGGTTGTACTTCATGGCTGATCTTTCTGGAGAGAAAGTTATGAAACTTTACATATTTAAATTTCTTTCAATCCAATGTGAATAGACCAATTTCGATATATTAAAATTCAGCTTGAAACAAAAGACATCAACACGAGGCTCTGGGGAATAATCCATGCAAGCTCTTTATTTTATTCCCCAGAGCCTCGTGCTGATGTCTTTTGTTTCAGACTGAATCTTAGTATATCGAAATCGGTCTATTGATCTTGACAGTGTTCATAGCTCATTATATTTTAAACTCTGGCGGGATAACACCGTCGAAACGTCATGTTTATAAATCCATATTTGCACTGCTTTTTCTCGTAAAATCATTTTTGAAATCAGCACTAATCAGTAATAATACTAATACTGAATAATAATAATATTAATAATAATAACAATATTAATAGTTGTGACAAAAACAGAGCAACCCATTCGACCCCTGCCTTAAATCTGCCATTGAGGTTGCAGTTTTTCAAAAGTTCCCAAGAAACTACGAGCAATTAGCCTGCGTTGCAGCCGGTTTGTTTGTGTTCAAAGGGTAAAACCAACGGTTTAGACTGTCTGCGGCGCAGGCTACGAGCAAAGAACCGCAGCTAATTTATCAGCGGGTTGTCATCAGAAAAAAGTTGAAGCGTGCCGAGTAACGACTGTACTTTTGTGTGTCAGCTGCAATCACAGTGTGCGATAGAGTATTTTGTTACCAAATCAACTTTATTAAAGGTAAAGTGGCCAGATTTTAGTCTACGCTAGCCGTTTAGTTTTTAAATGACCGCGCGGGGACTGGCATCTGCACGCAGGCTACCAGTTTTAAGTCCATGGAATCGTTTCTTATATATACCATTAGCTAGTCGATGATATTTTTGGACCGGTTTTGTGTACACTTCACTGTCTCCTTTTCATAACCGTTTTATTTGTTTCTGTGTACTACGATGTTTATTGTACCACATCGCACAGGTTCAGTGTCTTACTTTTTCCTTTCAATTGCGATAAGTTCTTTTTTATCTCTGCCTGAACCTATAATGCTGCAGTGTAAAATCAAAAAAAAAATTGTTAAAAACAAACTGTAGATATTTTAAATCATTAGAAAAATAAACGATATTGTTGTTGTTGTAATCTTTTCTGATGATTTTCCAGACACAGTTCTTACAAACGGAAGCGACATTCTTGAGAGCAAGGACATCGAGGACAAGTTTTTAATGCGGTGTTTGTATATTATGTGTATTATACTAAGTTAACGCGTTTCACTTTTTCCCCGGAAGTGGCCCAGGTACAAAAACCCGAGCGTTGGCGATCGGTATCGACGAGTAAACCCGAACACTTCCGAAAGTCTTTCGCGTTTGCGCCTTAGCAACGCAAACAACTGATGGTCGCCATTTTGTTTTCGGTGGTTGTTTTGCTTTGTATTAAGTTTAAAAACAGCCTGATAACCACTATTGAATTGGAGTTCCCAGATGTTTAGTTCATAGATAATTAAAGCAGCGTAAAACTGGACCGTTTCTAAATAAATCTTAGAATTAAGTCGAATGGAGATTCGTAAATCATGAGTAAGTCTCGTCAGGAAAAGAGTCGAACTCCTGCCCAGCAAAACGCTCCACCGCCGCCAAGCAACGATATAATCCCTGGAAGATTCACCGAAAATGACTGGTAAGCATTTGTTGAAACACATTTCTTTGTAGCTTGTAAAATGTTGAAGAGATACGCTGCCAATTTTGTACAATATCACTAATTCACGGACTAATGTAGTCAGTAATAAACTTTGGTTTTGCTGAAAAAGGAAAGCTTATCAATATGTACTGTCTATGGGTACTATGTTGAAAAAATTTTTAGTGCACGATAACATTGGCAGTGAATATTAGTGATAGTGCATTCATCGGGACTCGATGTGAAGCTTAAAACAAAAAATGAGAGTTGATGATCGATGGCTACAAAGAGTTCTATGTTGATCGTGACAGTTTCCTCTGTTTAAATTTTCATCTATCATAAATACTGCATTGCCTAGTAAGATCAAAAATGACATTCAACATGATCCTAGTGTAGTCTAGCACTTGCATATTAGTATCTAACTATCTTCATATAGATATTGTAAAGAAGAACCCACCTGATAGGTAAACATTTAGCCCTGGGCAGGGGGGGAGGGAGGCTATCTCAGGGGAATTTCACATACTTGAGGATTCCCCTCTCCAGGGTGACCATTAGATGTCGAAAGTGCCAATGGGAGGTCAAAATTCAGAAATGTATTTACTGGTAATCGTTTTCCTTATCAAACAGGCTACCCAAGCTCTAAGGTTTTTTTCAACTCGGTGTTTCAGATACATTATGTTATATACTAGATAGATCTGCTGCACATATAAAAATGTTTTCGTTGCCAACATTGGCTGAAACACAATCAAACATTGTTGAAGTTTATACTGGCTGGGCCCTCAGCTTTGTACATTATTCTTGCAAGGGATAATCTTAAAAAATGTGAACAACTCATTGAAGTACTTTGATCCTCTCCAAGGTATCACATGGTGGCAGAAGAAGATGGAGAGGAGTTTGTCACTGATGTCGTGCAGGATATTGTTCAGGCAACTCTAGATGTTATCTATGAAAAGTATATCCAGCAACAAACTTTGCCATATAGTGTGGATGCTGCTAGAGAACTGATTTTGCAAATTGTGGAGGTATTTTTAATTTAATAAGCAGTATCGGTAGTTAATACTATATTTTATATTGTATGCATATAAAAGTAATGGAAGAAAGTTCTTGAAAGTCAACTGAGATCATTAGCTAAATTGTCTTACATAGGAGAGGGGGGGGGTGCTTTTCACTTTTATATATTGTTTCATCACTGAATGAAACTACTCATTGAAAAATTAACCAAAATGTTGCTATGAGAGTTTGATAAATCATAATTAATATTGTATAGTATACTATTTACTGTGTGTACATGTATTTCTCTCAGTGGCAGTTCCTTACCTGTGATCATGGAGAGGAAAATCCTGGTGGAGATGTGACGTGGCTTGGGGAGGAAGGTCAGTCCTGCAATATAGTAATTGTTTTAGTATTAAAATATATTTCACAGGGATGTAAGATTGTGTTGTCAAACATCTATCTAGAATATCATAAATTTGCAAGTTTTTTAGTTTCATTAAAGCAAAAAAAAATATCAGCTGTTTTTTCTTGCACTGTAATGGAGTTATTTACAAAAAATTCACTGAACATTTATAAATTATAATAAAATATAATCTTTCCTTATCAGAGCCCCTGGCACCTATCACAGACTCCTGGGCTCAGGGTTCTGTACCAGTAGTAACACAGAGGGCTACTTCCACGGCATCAGCCTCTACAGAAAGCTCCACCATAGATTCTGAGACCCCATCCTTGATGGAGGACAGGCCAAGGTAAACAGGCAATTTTTATAGAAATGTCCATGTCCCTACTACAAAATAATATGTATGTAGTAGGAAATATTGATATTTCCATGAAAGTTGTCTCCCTATGCATTTGGAATTTTAAGGTCAACAGCATCATTTTGTCATCATTCTAAGCATAGATAGAAACTTTAGAAATATTTCCTTAAACAAATATAGAACACCAAAATTTAGAACTGTACAAAATTGCCAATTATGCACACTACAGTACACACTAATTCCCTACCCCATCTTCCCATGCAACCTTAGTTCTTCCCTTATCTGTACAGTTGATGCTACTACAGAAACCATGGCAAACATCATTTAATATGTTGTGGAATGTGTTTCTAAGTCAATCACAAACTTAAGACATCTTGTCCACAAACTACGGGTACCTGAGCCAGCAGGCTACTGTCCATTATATTTATCTCCACAAGCTTTTAAGTTCATCTTGTGACCATCTTTCTAGGTGGCCAATTAACAAACAAATTTTCTGAAAATGTGCAGACTGAAGCTTTGATTTTGTAGTTGCACGTCAACAAACTGTTGCACTACAAGGAGCCAAAGACGTGATTATAAACTGTATCCATGTAGATCCTTGTTTTGATGAGGGCTTGGTTTCTTTTCAGATCACCTGAGCCCCCATATGAAAATATGGATCTCCCATACACACCTGCATCTATTGCCAGCCCACAGCAACCTCTTTCCTCTGAAAACACTGCTAAAGAAATGGAGTCAATTGCCGAGGTTCACCCAGTGTTAACAGACCCAAAAGTAGGGAAAGTGTCTGTTTTAATTATATTTTATTGTTACAGGCCAAGTACAGTCATGATCAGGGAATAATTTGTCTGGAACTTTGATTTGAGTCATAGAAGTCCTTCAATTTCTTTTTTTTTCAAGTTGATTGATTAGTAAAGAGTCAGGGAATTTTGTCTTTAGATGATTGTCATGGAACTTTTCTTTTTTCAAAAAATTTTGTAGTTGTCCAATTTACAAAGGATTCTGGAGTTCTGTTTTTCTACAGTTATGTTTGCAAGCAACCTAGATCTGTGGGACATTGTCGCACTTTCTTTCTTTCTTCCCAACCCATCTGACTCTTTAGTTTTAAAGCCAGTGATGAGTGCATTGTAATTATGATAATTTATGATTTTTATTTCTCCAACACAAGTTAATGTGTTATAAACCTGTTCTGGAGAACTTTGTACTGCGTGTTGCGCCAGCTTGGGGTGTATGTGTGTGACACTTGTATTTATATGCATCTCATACACACTGTTAAAATATTTGAAGTTTTGAAATGTTCATTTCTAGAGCCAAGCCAAGACAGAAATTAAACGTGTGCCATACAAACCTCGCAAAGGCAAATTGCCATCATTCTCAGGAGTAGACTTGACCTCAGTGACTGATGAACATGTGCTCAAGAAACAGCATAATAAACCTCGGAGTCCTGAAGCACTTGATCAACATGGGCTCACCATGCTCTCCTCCTCCTCTTCCATTCTCAAGGTATAGTACTGTACTTGGGTTTTTTCATTTTGTTACATGTAAACTAAGTTAACTGAGTTTACACGACAATGGATACTGTTCGGTATATGTGCTCTAGGCATGAACTCCACACACTGAAATTTCTGAAATACATGTACCATATGTCTTGAATAAAATACACCTGACCTCAGTACTGTTTAAATTAAAGGTTAGCGTATTTTCTTTAAAATAAAACCATAATAAAATAATCTCTGACTTCTCTATGCAACAAAAGGTTATTGCAAACCCTAAATTTATTTAAAAATAAAAACCAGGTGGAAACCACCAATTTAAACTACCTGTGAAGTACTTGAAGAGGCCTGAATTAAGCAATTTAGCACTATAGCTAATTAACCCAGTAATAAATTTCAGTTTGGACACCAATATTAATAATATTTTTTTAAATATATTTTGACATTTCAAGATAATTTGTAACTGGCTTTCTTGGATGTGTACAGCTTTAACAGTATATTTTCTACAATAACAGGTTGTACAGTATGTGTGAGGCAAATAACTTGTCAAGTTTTAGAAGATTAACTAAATTTTCACTGGTTTTGGTGTTTCATAAACAAGCTAGCTGTAATTAGGTTTTTTTGGATGACCTATACCCTTTTTTCGTGTTCAGTTTTTATCAAACGAATGTAAAATGTTTATATTTAATTAATTGTTTATTCGTGCAATACGTAGCCCACTCATCTATACTTTTTTGATATGTAATATCAAGTCATACAAAGCTAGGGTCATAAAAAAAATAAAAATAAATAAATTATATAAACTTCACCAGTTTTTACTTCTAATAAAGACGCACTTACATAAAAGTCATTTTTTTTTCATTAGTTTTAAAAATAAAGGCAGTTTTAACTCTCTCGCGGGTATTATTAAAGAAAATTTAGCGCTAAACAGGTTGCATGTGTGTAGCTTGTAAGCATTCTAATATAAAATTGCTTTCCTGCTCGGCACCACCAAGCCCTCAGACTTTCAACCGTACAGTACGTGTAGCTTTGAGAGTGAGTGGTATGAAGGATCTGGTTCTACTGATAAATACCAGAGAAGCTCAACTCTCAATCATTGGGAACAACACTTGGTAAGAAACCAACAAGTTGTTTTTAGTGCTGTCTGCAGCAACAGCAATTTGCCATCGAATCCACCAGAATAAGTAATGTTTGTAGTTGGTTGATCATCTGTGTTGGTGTAGCCCTGAGAAGGACTAGCTGTTGCTGGTTGTAACTGGTGTTTAATTTTGACAACTCAAGTAGGACGATCAACCAGGTACAAACATTGACTCATCTGTACGTGTTTAAACTATATTTTATGATAAAATAATATTAATTATTGCTGTTTCATATAAAGGCCAGTGCAACAGAGGTGGCTGGGGCAGTTTTGGCTCCTCCACTTTTTTGGCCAATTTCATGCTATCATTTTATACAAAATGCTATGCTATTCAACTTGTTTTCTTTCATTTCCTTCTTATAGCCGCACCACTTGCAAAAGCATTCTGCTGGCCCTTGAAAAAATTCTAGTTGCCTTATACTCTGGCAGCATCCTTGAACCATTATAAAGCTGATCAACCCCAAGAAAATGCTGTGAACTTCAATGAATGCACTTTTTATGGCTGCGAAATTTGCATGCAATTTAAAGTTCGTTTCAGTGCCCATAAAAATGTTAAATGAGCAAGAAGCATGCCATGAAAATATTTAAGATATATAATTTAATCAGGATCCAGTTGAAAACCTGGTGAAATTTTTACTGGTAAGTAAACCTCTTCATTAAAAGCATTCACATTAAATGCCTCAAAACTTAATGGCCCATGAATTACTTAAATGCATGAATAACATGAAATCTAAAAACTGTGAGTGATGACAAAGATACATTGAAAAGCCACAAGTATTTATTTAATACTCATGGCTTGTTAATCAGTTTTAACCATGAAACTTCATAAATATGTAATTACCATTTAATTTACCAATAGTAATCTTAATTATATTCTTCCCCAACCTTCTAGCTAAATAGAGCTTGATCAGAATTACAAAATATAAGTGCGGTAATAGTAATGATGACAATGATAATTGATGAATGAAATAATTGCTCCAAATGGGGTTTTTCGGGCTTGTTTATATTCAATGTTAAAATAACCAAGCAAGTTTAAAAGTTTAGCCAAGAGATGATTTTCTAGTCCTTTTCAAGAAACATCATATTTTCTGTTTAAAGCCGCTACACACGAGCC
>JAOBYE010300651.1:0-15621 GCA_025403585.1 Parazoanthus swiftii | reverse complement strand
TTAGGTATCCTACTGACGATCAGTTACTGATTTGCCGTTTATTTCAGCTACATAATAGTTGTCTGTAGAGTTTCAATGGGAAGGGCGAAGCGTGACTCCCCGCTCGCGCTCACCTTTTTCTTCCCCAGTCCTCCAATATTTCCATTGCCCTCGCTTAACCGTAGGTGCAGTCAAAGGCAATCCACGTTTTCTCAAATTTTCTCGGAGCATACCCTGCCCCCTCCCCCCCTACAAATTTTGCACCTTAACGGCCCGCGCATGCACTCCCATCGAAACATCCTCATTACGCGCCTCAACGTCCATTCAGTTTTCATCAGTCATTCATTATCAAGTGTCATTTCCGAGAGCTCGTCCTTGTGGCCCATTGCTGCGGGTGTTCATATACGATTGTGATAAATTTCCAAGCCCCTGACAGCAGTATCAAGTGCAGGCAACAGAACAGGGATTATCCCAGTCTGTTCTGTATTTACTTGGGTTCCCTTAAGTCTCCCGATAGAACGTCGAAAGGTAAGACCAACGAAATCTAAAACTTAATTGAAGTCAGCTCTTTAGTTTTCGAACACAAACTAGCAATTACAGGCTTTACTTCCCCCTACATGACCATGTCTGGACTTTCTTTTTTTATTTTTTCCAGAAAATATGAAATAACGGATGAAAAGAAAAAAGTGGGGTGGTCTTAAATGTTTTAGATTATCGTTATCCTTAGAATCACTGCAATCACTGTCGGCTAAACGGAAATAGATTTTTGCAAGTTGAAAACAACTGGTTGATACGCATTTTGCAGAAGTCCGAACTTCGATACCGGGGCTTGTCCCACTTCTTACTGAAAAATCATGGGATCGAGGTTGCATGGATAGTGGGATACCTACTTTCCAACAGAGCCCGCTTGGCTTGAACTGCTGTAACGCGACCACCCAAGTTTGAGCACTGAGAACATTCAATGAAAAAAAGGCCTTAGTTGACCATGTCACGGGTTTGTCGCCGAAATGGAGATCGCTGCTTTAGCTGCAAAAGGTTCACGTAAGTTGAACTTTGCCTTCAACCGCGGTATTCTGTTGATTCATGATCGATGAGATCACTGAAAATACCGCTGAAGTAGTAAACGCAGTAACTAAGTCTACAACTTTTAAGTTTATTCCAAAAAATCACTTGTATAACATATTATACTTTAGAAGTTAAACTTCTGTGTTTCGAAGAATGGACATCATTAGATGATGGCGATTAAAAATTTGAAAATTTGAAACCATAACATGATAAATTCATTTTGTGGGAAATGACAAAATTTTAGAGTAGGACAAAATAAAATATAAATTTGAGAAGACAAGTTAAGCCTCTCTCTGCTAAAAACCTAAACTCCATTTACAGCCTATTTTCAGTCAAACATAACCAAAATATGAAAAAATACTTGCTAAAATGAGTAATAAAACGTGTTAAATAATGTCTGCGCTGCTCTGGAGCAGGTCAGTAGGAAAAATACTCTGGTGTAGTTAGTGCGTCTTTTGGGGTTTGCATATTATTGAATTTTGCCCCAGCGCCTCGGGCCTGGTTTATCCATTTTTTTTCGTTTGATTACTATATAAAATACGCGTCAGATCGGTGCTTCGTATGGACCAAGTGCTGTCCGCTGACCAGCATCGGAGGACCTTTGCCACCTTCCAGATAATTTAGTATTGACAACAGCTGCGTGCGTTACTCCTACGTAACTCCACCAAGAGGGTTATTCAGTATATTGTCATGAATGTGCAGGAATAACGGGATATACGAAAGAAAATCAAAGAAGTCCAAATGGGTAGTCTGGCCAAGGGTCCTTAGCACGTCCTTCCTACGGGCCTCGGGCAAACCACCCGCTGAGAGCTCCAACATAAGATGTTCCATGGGCATTGTTTTCGTTTCCTCGTCTGCGTAGCACATAAACAGCGACTGAAAGGAAAACGGGCGCCGTGTAAAGGGAAAAAGGGCCGAAAATGTTGGGGGACGGCCTAAGTCTAACGCGGTAAAACTGAATACTCAAGAGAGTTGAAAAGGTGCTCACTGTAAGACTGTTAGATAAGTAGGTTCTCGTCAGCCAGTCTCAGATAACTGTCTAGGGATTTTGATCAACTTAAACCTTTCATAAAGTGGAAAGGGTCTTAAGCCTAGGGTCAGATTTAGGGTCTTAAGGTTAAGGTTAGGTTTAGGGTTTTGTCTCGTACTTTGTTAGCTGAGGCCAGTGGAATTAGTTTACTAGGTTATCGTCAGCCAGTCTCAGAAAACTTCTTTCATAAAAAAAACGTACCTCCTTTGGATAATCCCTCGTTCTGAGAAAGTACGAAGGGCCAGGAAACAAGAAAAATCGACAATTCGTCGAGTCAGTTTGTAAAAAAAATTGTTCTTGAGCCTGAATGGAACGAAACTGAAACAAATAATCTCCTGAAAAATATCATTAGCTGCAACAAATCGGTTTGTGCTGTGTCTTTGGCCAAAATAGCAGAACGCATACGGCGCTGACGAAATATCTAATAATCTTGTTCCACTGGCCTATGTAAATTCGTCCACGGGAATGTTGTCTTCTTGACTACTATCATCGTATTATTTCCAACGGTAGTGGTCTGTTGACAGCACACGAAGGGCGGTTTGGCGTTGACGTGATAATGGCAGAGAGATAATAAAGACTGGGTGGGGTGGGTAGGGACATACTTACCTTTGCTCGCTGGAGCTTGTAATCGAGCTCTTTAAAGTCCAACTTCGGAATAAGGATCTTGGCAAACTCGCTGTGGAGAGAGCAGGTTATTTTTGTTAACCTTGTGTCCAAATAAGGCATATAAAAACATTAAAATTGTAAGAATTTTCAAATGCCAATAGAAGAAACTTACTCAAGTGCAGCAATCCGCTGTGAAAACGCAACTATTACAGAAAAGAACTTGAAATCAGCACCAGAATCGAGACTGCAATCACACAGTTCCAAGATCTGAAATAAGGACACATGGTGAGTTAGGAATTGTAATATGAATGGAGACAACTGGGTACAGCACGTAACACTGCGAAATTCAGCACATCACAGCACAGCATAGCACAGCACAGTGCAGCACCGCGAAGCACAACAAAACTGAGCACAACACAACACAGTACCGCACGACACGGCATAGCACAGCACAGCAGAACACAGCGAAGCAAAACATAGTACAGCACAATACAACATAGCACAACAAAACACAGTACAGCACAACGGAGCACAGCACAACATAACATAACACAACACAGTACAGCATGACACAGCACGGCACAGCACAGCACCGTACAACACAGCTAAGCACAACACAACACAACACAGTAAAGCACAGCACAGTACAGTAAAGCACAGCACAACACAGTTCAACACAACACAACACACACATAAACACAAGCATATCACCAAACATACTGCGTTACACAACTATGCAACACAACGTACAGTAACTGCAAAACAAAAGCAAACGGAGCACAACACAACTTAACAGGAAGGACTGCGATTACCCGGAAAATATAGTTTAGGTGAGAATCAGACAACAGATTAGAGTTCACATATTCAAGAGCATCGAGGATCTCTTCGGGAAATAGGATGCCATCTTCGTCTTCGTCAAACTGAGAGGAGAAAACACTTAAGTAAGACTCTGAATTAATGACTGAAACATAAACAAATATACAAACAGTCACAGACGGAAAATTGTGAATAACTTTTACTTGAAAAAAAGATGGAGGAGGAGAAACAGACGGAGAAGGAAAAGGGGAAGGAGGGGGAGAAGCAGAAGGGGCAGAAGAAGAAGAAGAAGAAGGAGGAGAAGAAGAAGAAGAAGAAATAGAAGAAGAATTAGAAGAAGAAAGGGAAGGAGGAGTAACATGCAGCAGCAGTTACAAACGTCTGTTGTGGACAGCAAGATAGATACAAACGTTGGCTGCAAAGAAATCTACCACTAGGTATTTGTTATAACAAGGTTAGAGTCATGCTAGGTAACCTTGAACTGACGACCAACGAACCTAGTTTAACTATCTGATTAAAATCTGCTAGTTCTTCTATATTCGCAATTTAGCTGGTTTTGACTGTAGCGCGTTCACATTACTACCTGTCTTACCGTGTTAAATATCCTCTGATAATAGTTGACTTGTCCTTCGCTGAGGATGCAGCAGTTTGACATAAATTGTTCTGTTGAAAAACGGAAAAACTTATCAAAAATATTTATCAGAGATGCACCACTATCAATCGACAATACAGTGGACTGAGGTTTACTGGTGAACTATATCGGCCTGCAAACAAGAAACATTTGTTTCTCAATAGAAAGCTCATGGAGAAAACAGCTGAAACTCCTGAGTATACACCAGAAAAATATCAAATAATTGAGATTTGATATTTTAGTCAATACTTTCACTGCTTTTGAGCTCTCAGCGACTGAGTGCGTCCAAAACTATCGAAAGCAAATAAATTGGACACTTAAAAGAGACCTTTTCCTCATCATGTTAATTCCCTCTTTTCTAAACAAATATTTAAAAATAATAACAACTATGACATATTTTCACAGGATCACTGCTTCAGTTAAAACAAGTTTCTATTAGCCAAGGTCCTAAACCGTATGCATAATACGCCCCACTGGCCATGAGCAAAACCTTTGAAAGTAGAAACACAGCAAATGTATGAGAACTTGGAAACCGACCTCGACTTGAAGTTATTTTTTATGGCCACTGGGCGTATTATGCATATGGTCTATTATAGTCAAAAATCAAGGAAGTACAATGGCAAATTTGATAATATTTGGCTAGAGTTTATGCAACTGCTCACAGTACACAGATTTAAATAAAATTCTCTTTGATTCAAAAATTCAAGTGCACTCGTATACACTTAGTTCTGTATTCCTATTTTTATGTCAATGGTTTTTAAATAGCCCGTGAAGTCGTGAGGATAAAACCAAAACTAAACCAAATTATTTTTATAGTACAAACTGACCCTAAGCACTAACTAATTAACTTACCCTGGATTACCATTATTAACCATTATTAACCCTATTCCTGACTCACTGGATCTACTAACTAGATCCTAGGCTCACTCGGTGAAAGGCCCTTTGAGATATGGAAACGACAATTTACACCCTAAGACCCTGCATATTTGTGTTGAGACAGACAATTTATGATGGGGGAGAGTGAGGGTTGAAGAAAAAAGCCTATTTTTGTGTTTTTCAATACTTGCTGCAGATTTTTTATTTTATATTTTCCTCTCTCTTTCAAGATCTTCTGGACTTTGCATATAGCGATATCTGTTACCTGGAATTACAAGCGAAAAACCAAAACTAAAGTTTTCGCTTACATCACAACCTAATCACGTGCTCATAAGTCCCGGTCGGCTCTCCACCAAATTCTGATATAAACCTAGTTTTCGTTCTATGATTTTCATTGTCCTTTTGTGCAAGTGTCACTTAAAGACGTACAAGCTTGTGTTTCACATTCCTAGCTCGGGCAACAAGTACACGGTTACCAAGGCACCAAAAAGGCCCTAGGTAGCCGCGCCACACCCGACACGCGCGCAGATCGTCAAGAAGTAGCCTAAGTACAAAGTTAACCACTTACCCATATCACTGGCCGCCCGGTAATATGAAGGTGAAACGGAGGGCGCCATGGATGGCCTTCCCTTTGACCTGTCACTCAACAAATCTTCAAACTTCTTCCGCCTGTCCTCGGCTAGCTGTTGCCGTCGTAGCTCTCGCCGGATGCTGTCGTCGGCTGTCGCTCGGCTCAGGCGTCGTTTCTTCGCGTCCTCTGGCTCGGCAGCAGTTCCGTTCTTTGCTCCAAATATGCTGACCTTGCGGGAACTAACTGAATTCTTTTTTGTACCTGTTAATTGTACATTGAAAATTTTGTAAATTAGTTGTCAGATATGACAACAAGAGCGTTTATTACTTCAGTACCAATTTACACACACACACACACACACACACACACATTTATATATACAGCGGTTTGCCTAGACTAGACAGTTAGTTAAATCTTTTTATTTCTGCTTTTGTAAATTTAGAGAAGAGATGAAAGAAAGAAATTAGCAATTTGTTTACTAAGAACAGTGTAGTGTGAAGTAGCTCAATTGGAATCGATCTATTTGTAAGATTCCAGCACCAATTGTTCAGTTTCCTCTTGAACATAGGGATTAATGAGCAACATTTCTTGTTCAGTTTCGCCCTCCGCCATTTTGTTTGTTTTTGTACCTTGAAATGACCTTCGACTTGATCGACACTCTCAGCCAATATGGGGCGTCGCAAAGTAAACTTGTTGCAAAACAAGTTTGCTTTGGAGTGGTAAAACGCGCAACATTTAGAGATTTTGTGGCAAAAAGTAGAGCGAACTTCTACTTTCTGCAACGCACGTTTCAACTTACAACACTCATTTTTGTCGCGAGACAGGTTTTGTGGAAGGGATGCAAAAAGCGCAGCACCGCAATTCAACTCGTTTTGCAGCACTGTTGCGAGATGAGTTGTATGTTTTTGTTGCTCGTATCACCGTAGCTTAAGAGAATCGCTGATCACTACAGTACATTGTGATGGCGAACAATTTTAAAGACAAGCTCAGGCGCAATTTGTCGGCTTAAAGTGTCATCTATCCCTAAGTATAGAAACGAGTTACAGATCCGTCAGGGACATATTTCCCTCAATTGACTATACGGGTAAGTACTGTCCTTAAGGAATGGTTTTCGAGCCAATTTGGTCAGGAAAGAGTACACACTTTGCCCTACGTAGTCTGGAAAAGGTTATGATTACTGCAAAGAAATGTGGACCATAACATTTTGACTTAGTTTGCTACGCGATTTCCCCTGTGGACCGTCACTTCACAGACTTCAGGATATGAGATAATTAGAATACTGGCTATACTGCACGACGGCATTTATATTGACCAGTTTATAGTTATATGCGTGTTTGAAATAGGCTATCGATTGTAACAGTTTGGTCTGGTTTGAATGCTTGCGTGGCACACTCCCGCCCAAACTACGGGTGATTATCCCCCAGAGGGAGGGGGATACACACCACTAACCACAGGTCGTGTAAAACAACACAAAGCATGCATATACGTTCCAGATCTAATTCTAATTAATACTCGGTAAAGTTTAACGCATTTACACCGAGCCTAAAGTATAATACCTATTGAAGACAGGGTTATCCTATTGCAATAGTGCATCAGCGTATGTCAAGACCAGACACTTTTTGTGTAGTATCAGTAATTTTGAATAAGAACAAGCTGCTGCACTGAAAGAGTGTTTTCATAACATGACAGTAAGATATATGATTCTTGCCCAAGCTTGCAAAAACTTTCCAACACAGCAGCTTGCGTTCTTCTCTAATTTCCGAGAGCCCTGGGAGTGCGTATAACAATGTACTTGAACATCATACAATACTTTATAACATATTATATCTCACTTCTTAATGGCAGCTGAGGAAGCGGCGGTACAACAAATGGAGGAGGTTCCTTTTCCGGCTCTACTTCCGGTTCCGGTTGTTCCTCTTCTGGGATCTCGTCTGGTTCTTCCAGTAACTCTTCCAACTCGGGTGAAACAGCAACCGAGGCCTTCTTTTTCTTCATTTTTTTCTTCTTTTCTTTCTTAGTCTTTTCCTCTGCTTTTGGCTTCTTGGGTTTTCGTTTAATTCTCGTTGATTTCTGCAACACGAATGACAAAGGATAATGATAATAAGTAACTAGGGAAACTATATCTGCCCGCTATGATGTTTGACGAAATTTCAAAACGTTGCAGGTCACGCTTTGCCCAGTTATTGTTTTTGTGCTTATAATCACAGTGAGCTCACAGAACACGCCAAACCTGGAAGAAACGCATAATTGTCATGAAACGAGACTTGGGGTAAGTTTTGGGCAAAAAGGTGTAACGTGCATATTTTGAGTCCTGATGTCAGAGAACAGAAATTCTCCTACCTGTTCTCCCAGAATCGTTAAACCAAGCGATGACATCACGCCGCCAGTTACCTCTACTTCTGCAGCAGGCCGGAAAGATATAGACAGGAATACAGAACGTTAGTTGCATTACTAAATTTTTTAATGTGAGCAATTAAGAATTACTCTAGAAAACAAAAATGGAACGGCAATACCTAACAGCGATTCAACTGCACTTTTAGTTCCTTCCTTTCTTTTCAATACTACATTAATTTCTTCTAAATAGTAAATACAATGTGAATGGGAAATGAGGGTCATAGAGGCAGTGTTCGCTAACAGGGAATGTAGTGTGTTCCATATTTGTATCTAGCACCTGGTTCACAACAGCCTCGATCGACCTAACTGACAGACGGACAGTCAGATGGACAGCTAGACAGATATATACATATAGCCTCCTGTTCTTCAGCTGTATCTAGCACTTGCGGTCAACTACAGCATCGTCCTAGCTGACAGACCGACAGGCAGACAGATAGACAGATTAAAGAAATGGGCCATGCTTAGTGGGCACCTATCGAGTTATGGATGCACGCCGGAAGTTGAGAGAGCGAGAGAGAGGCGTTTGAGTGGCACGAGGCGAAGCCGAGTGCTTCTCTAGCTTCTCGAGTGCTCTCCCAACTTCCCAAGTGCATCCATGACTTGATAGACGCAGAGCTAAAGTATGGAACATTTCTTTTGGAATATTGTCACTTATTAGTCTCAGAAGATTTTTCGGCGTTTCGGTTTTGCAATATTACGTTCATTTCCGTGTCATTCTGGGTTTTTACAAACAATTGAAACCGCTGATCACCGTCTGCATTGTTTACGAATCTAAACTGTTTTTGAATCGTTGAAGTTCGGAAGTTTTTCTTCCAATTCTTGTTCGTCGCCTTCAATTAGTTAATCGCTCTCCATTTGAAAGCCTTACGTTTTTCCAAAGCACTTTTTAGTTTACTCTTGTGTGTTACGATTTAATAGAGGCACGGGCGTGCGTCTATCAAGTTATAAATGCACGCTCGCGCCATACATAAACGCGCGAAAAATTACCAGCTATGTTCTAAAGATAGAAAGATAGATAGATAGACAGACAGACAGACAGACAGACAGACAGATAGATAGATAGGCGATAAATAGATAGACAGACAGATGGACAGACACATATATACCTATGGTCTCCTGTACTTTAGCTGTATCCAGCACTTTGTCCACAACAGCCTCGTCCCAGCTGTCACAGCCATCCACTTCTGTTCTCTCCAGCTCCTCAGTTACCTTACATTCCGTTGTTGCTTGCTCCAGTCCCTCACAGCTAACTTCAACCGTTACCAACGGCTCTTGAGGTCCTGGCGTCAGCTCTTTGGGTTCTGGTGTGGGAGGGGACTGGAGAGAGGCAGACTCGCCCGAGATCCTTGACGCTGACCCGTCAAACGCGTCCATGGGTGGAGTAACAACTCTTTCCTCTGCAGATGAAATGCATTTTTGCGTGTGACAAGCTGGCGTTAATCGCAGTTCGATTAATAACCGGTCTTTTAAGCAACTTAAGTTGAGGAAGGATTACGCTTAGTGTATTTTTCAGATAGCTTTGGTCACTCTTATTCAATGAGTCGTCCAGAATTCCTTGCGGGTTGGGGTCGTCATTTTGACCCTATTCATTACCTGAACTCAGCTCTGCCCCGAGCAATTTTACTTATCGTCCAGCTAACTACTTTGTTAAAAATTTCAATATTTTCGCAATAACATCGTCACTCCAGAAAACAGGCAATTGCTGGTTTTCACTCAGTCCCCAGGGAATCAAATGACAAAGGGCATGGCGGCCGTGTTGGTGTCCACAACAAAAGAAACTGATTATAACTCCATTGTAAAAGGACACCAGCATGGCGGCTCTGACGTCATGTGAAACCCAAGAATTAAGCAGCGGCTTCCGCGCTGAAAAAGTGCGACACGAAAAATAACAATAAATAAACGGAGCCGAAACCTCAACTGATCTCGGCGCCTTCCGGCCCAGCGATAACTAGCATAACATTAAGTTACAAGGTCTTGCACGTGATAATCACCTGATCTTGAATGTATTATAACAATAACGCAGAGCATCATAGGCCTAATTCATCTAAGTTCCGTGCAAAGCTCTAGGAGCCAATTATGGATATACGCTCTTACGCTCTCGTTGCATGAGATTTTCTAATGTCTGAACTGATCTGACGTTTGACAATTTACGGCGAACAGCATACATGCAACCGAATCCAGAGGTTGTAATTACTAAAGCTGCATCTCAACCCACCTGGAAAGTTTCCAAAGATCTCCACTCTCAAGGCAATACCGTTCTTCCACGTCCTAGGAAGAATTCGGACAAAGCGTGCTTCCACAGGCTGACCAAGGCTGTTCAGAACCACACTGTTGTTATTTGTGTTCCCTTGAAATACCTGGAGCAAAATTGAAGTAACAGTGATCGGATCTCGAGTTCGACGACTATAATGAGGAATTTCCGCAAGTGCGTTTAGTTGTTTACTGTGATACACTTTGTTCTTCAGGAATTGTGAAATAATTATTAGTTATTTGTGAACTAATCAGCAATGTGATCCAGGGGGATTACACCCTTCCAATGACTATACAGGATATGTGCCGCCCTTAAGGGTTTGGCTTTCGGGCCAATTTGGACTGGAAAGGGTTTACATTTTGCTTGAGAAGCTCGTAGCCTGGAAAAAGGGTACCGTTTTCGCAAAGAATCTGTTGACTATAAAGGTTTTTCTAAATTTGTTTTAAGATTTTTGTCGTAGATGGTCACTTCGCAGATTCCAGACTCCGTGTTTCAATGTCAGCTTGACGCGCAATCTCTAACATGAAAAGTGCACGGTAGCCGTGAGCCATTACCCCTATTCTTACTCGACTAAGTGATTTCGAACAGAGCCCGCTTCTGTGGTGGAGAACATTCAGCACACAAAAATTAAAGAAAGGGAGTGCATGGGGACGAGGGGTTGTGAGTGGGGAAGAATGTTTTTGTCTTCACCTTAACAGCCCCATTCTCAGTGTAGTCCGTCCACTTGGCGCCATCTTCACTGAAGGCCAGCGAGTAGGCAGTCACCCAGCGTTTGTCCTTCTTGGCGATGTCACCTTTGGCCGAGTAACCCTGGGTAGCAATCTGTGCACAAAACATGGACAACACAAAACTCTGAAGGTGATATGAGCGACGGAAACGAAGAAAGAGCTATGGTTAGTTAACAATAACTGATGGTTACAATTAACTTAAGGTTAATTAACTTGTGGTCAATTAATGATAATGAGGGAGCACTGATAAAGGAGGCTAATTGCAACAAATTGGCCAACAGTGGTAAATGAGTGGGTTACCACCTTTGAACAGAACTTTAGCCTACTACAATTAAACCAACGCAACTGTGTATTACGGAGAGCAGCCTAACTTTACCCCTTACTTTCATGTACGTGCTTATTTGCCGCATCATTCAATTACCCACTTCCGTGTGGGCCCATTTCCTTTCAGGAGCTAGCACTAAGAAGGAACTACTTTGGAGTTTTCTGCAGCATTTGAACTTACCATCTGGTTACGTTTTAGATGGCCAACTTAAAATTAAGCGGGGCTTAAAATATCAGAGCGGGCCGTTAAGGGGATGCTAGCTTCGACCTTTGATATAATTCTCCAGTTTGTTACCTGCTTTACAGTCCCAGTACTTCCAAGATCAACTTGAAGGAACTGTTTCTTGTCGCTGATTTTCGGACACCAGGTCCCCGCATTCTTACTCCTCCCCCTCTTGGTGTTGTTGAGTCGACCCTGATCAGGAGTGTGATATCGGTTCAGGAATGATGACGCTGTTATGGCATTGTCGAGAACAACTCCATTTGACATGCCGAAGGGCAATGGAGCCATAGATGACATTAGGATATCTGGATAATAATAATAACAGTAATAACATTTATAATAATAATAATAATAATAATAATAATAATAATAATAATAATAATAATAACAATAATAATAATAATAATAATAATAATAATAACGTTGATTCAGAGTCAAAAATGTATGGCACTGAAAAACACTACACAAGGAACAGTTTTCAGTTGACAAGTCGAGGTTTTTCTAATTCTGATACTCGCATGTAATCAAAAAATTCTAAACACTGTTTGAAAAAGAATCCAGGGCTTAAAATAACGGCCGGTCAACGGACAGTGTCCGGACAGAATGACTAAATGACCGGACAAAACCTTCCATGGCCAGTCATGTTGCTAGTCAGAAATGGGGCATGTCCGAGCAAAATTCACGTTGGACGATCACCGTGACCGGCCATGTACGAGAAATTATTTTAAGCCTTGGAATCTAAAAATTAGCAAAAGTACTAATTCTAAATTTGCTATCTTGTTTAGAGATCAACATTTGGCAAAGTAAACACAACACCTTATGCAGACTTACCTGGTGGGAAGACTGATTTACATGCTGTCAAAAATATCGATTTTTGTTTGGAATAACTTCGATTGAAATACTTAAAATCTCGACCTTGCTTTTTAGCAAACTTTTAATATGCACTTTAGCCTCTTTATGGGCGCTCTCCTTTCTCTTTTTTTTTATTTATTTTTAACTAAAAGATGAATAAGTGATACATATTTAACGGCAAAAATTAAACGAAATCAAATTCTAAAATAACTATATCAGTACTATTTTCGGCAGAAGACAAATTAAAAAAAATATTTTACCATAAAAACACTGTTGCACTGACACTTCTTCATTCTTATGAAACTTACTGGTTTAATAAGTGCAAAACTATCAAAAGTTCAAAAGCACATAAACTGCCCACCAGAGCGCTGTTGAATGAATTTTCAATACTCCATGAGAGAAACACCAATCCACAATCAGTTTACTCCGCAGTATATCAGTAACTCAAATAACACGCGAAATTTCCCGGATTTAGTCATATTTTACCGACATCTCATCTTAAAAAAAAAGACTTGGGATTTGTTAAAACCATGGGGTCCCTGTGCCGTAGTTGAAGAAAGTTGACAAATATTTCTTGCGAAACACAGGGGAAAAATGGCATACTCGGTATATAACTTGTGTGAAACTAATCTGTAATGTTGTTCATTAATTTTGTTTTCCATGTTAATTAAAATACTTCACCTGTGTCATCAGCCGAAGTGATTCTATCCAGCAGTGAATTATCATTACTTTGATTGAGGGACGACAAGGCGGGCGGAGCAAGTTGGGTCAAGGAATTAGACGCCAGGCTCGCTTTATCAGCTTCTTCAACAGTTTCACCCGCCTGCACTCCACCGTCCTGACTAACGCTTTCTGTACTCACCAAACCATCAGTGTCAGGATAATTATTCTCTCTCCCCGCAGTTTTATAATCCAATTCACCTCTTTCAGGACTGACAGGTCCTTGTTCATTAGTATTCTCCATTTCGTCAATCGCATTTTCAATGTCTCTCCAGCTCGGCATCACTGGAATGGGAATTTTCTCTTTGCCAGTCGATTCCTCTGATTCGTATTCCGAGCTGTTTTCATCCGGGTCCTCGTATTGCGTCACTATGATCAGCGGTATCCTCCGCCTCATCTTCTCAAGTTTGGCCTTACGAGCAGCTTCCCTTTGTTTTTGTAACTCTTTTTCAATCTTTTCTCTTTCAACTCGTTTCTTCTTAATATCATCCAAAGGGTCTTTATACTGATCTGGAACAAGAATGGTGGGGTTCACTCGCAAATATCGATATTTACTGTATTAGACAAAATGACTTTAATGCAACATCACTCAGCCCAACTAAATAACGTTTTTTTTAAAAAAAAGATTTTGCTTCTTGAAGTAGTTGACAAAAACCGAACTAAAGATCATTCAATTTTGTTTATTTTAAGGATACACTGGAGGAAATCGGGGTAAACTGAACTTATCTCTGAATAATATTCGCGTAATCCACGTTATTAAAGTATACACTTTCTGCTATTGATTTGTTTCAATTTTCGTCTGCTTTAGCAATGTGGTCCATTGTGTTCAAATAAGACTGTTCAGTTGCCCGAGAACTTAAGCCGCCGCTGCCTTACTTGGCACACGCTTAGTTCTTTTTTCACTGTATTTGCAATATACTGAATTAGCAATTGTGCCTGGCTTTCTTTTTAAACGTGTGGTTCACTTGTTATGAATTGTCAAAACCAAATATTTCATAATCTAGTCCGTTTTTACTAAAATACCCATTATCTCAGTATGTAGGAAGAATTATCAAAAAGCAGGGCACGAATTTGGAAATGGCAGTTGCTGTAGGGCCAGTCCGAATGCCTAAAAAATTGAAAAAATTCCCGCGGCGAATTAGCATCGCGAAGTTGCCAAAAGGACCAAATTGAAATCTATCGTCTGAAAAACCGCAGGGCCGTAGCAAGGGGTAGGGCCGGGGGGGGGGAGCGTGCCCCCCAGTTTTTTCCCAGCAAATGTGTCAAATGTATCAATCTCAGAAAATTGCTCCAAGTTTGAGAAAAACTTGTCAATTTTTACTAGTTTTAGACACTCTGATTTTGTTTAAATGGCGTTTAAAACCCAGGAAACAGGTTTTTGGACAAACTAATTTTCAAAATTTTCCTGGGGGAGCATGCCCCCGGACCCCCCTAAAAGGCTCACACCTTCGGCTCTTGGCGGTGTCCCCCGAAGTTTTCCAAGGCTTCCTACGGCCCTGAACCGTATTTTGTTTTGCCTGCACTACAGTCGGTATTCACTCAAATAAGTCGGAGTTTCGCACTTAGTGTCAACCCCGATACTGGGATTCTCTTGAATGTCTGTCAATATATTTTCTGTAGTGCCTGCATTTGGAAATAAGATCCTTTCCATAAGTTTAATTGATTTCCCACTACATTCATTTTGTTGAGTTCGAAGCGCTTTCGATAATTTCGTTAAACAAAATGGGGAATGGGAATGGCAGAGGTCGTGGACGAGGTCGAGGACGGGGAAGAATGAGGGGAAAAGGAAATGCAAGTATTCTACAAAGAATAAGTACTCGGTACTGCTCGTGAGGCCGTGATGCAAGAATGTAATCATGTCATCTTGTGGGTACGTACTTCTATGAAAAATTATGTCAAATTTGATAGATCGATCACGATACTTTATGATTGCATTAGATGCTACGACAGTGAAGCTCAACTTCTACTATTATTGTTCCTTGAAAACATTCTTCAGCGCTTGCGGGAATGCTTTGCTTGACTCCAGCGTGACTTTCGCTTGCTTAATTTTTACGGAAGCGTTCTTAGTCTTCAAAGATATTGTCAAGCAAATCATAATAAGTTAAAAAGAAAAAGAGGAAAAACGATAAACTTTCCAAGATTGTGTTAAATGTTCGAGATCGAGAAACACTCTGCCGCGCATTTCTTTATAATCCGTTTACCGGTTAGCTTATCCGCAACATTTGCATGAACTCGTTGAAAGCCTCTGTCATCAACGTTGCACCTAGCTTCTAAACAGCTAAAATGCGTTTCGCTTTGTTTCTCGAAAACTAAAACTTTCAGTTCTCGTAATTTATTAGAATGGCAATTATGGGATAAACTTTTTCGATGGTTTTTGCAAAAATGGCCTCTTCTACCGAAATGTCCCCCTGTGACTGTGTATCCTTTAAGAGTAGTAGGTTTCTGCAAGAATTATTTCTTGAAAATTGAGAAGTTGAGAGTACAGGGTTCGTACGCTTTTGACTTTCTGAAATTCCATGACTTTCCATGACTTTTTCCATGACCTTTCGCGATTT
>JAOBYE010300540.1:0-15622 GCA_025403585.1 Parazoanthus swiftii | reverse complement strand
CATGGAAAAATATAGCATACTGGTTTCTACAACGGACCTTTACGTAATAAAATTCTCGTTATACGTGTAATAAAAATGATTACTTAACTTTGTGGAATCGATATATATACGGTCAGCTGAGATGTACGTCAATCAGTCATAGAGAATTATCATAACATATTCTTTCGTTTAAGAATGCGCAGTGACTAGAGATATACCAAATATAGTTTGATATACGGACAGAAAGTATTTGTAATCGCATCAGTAAAGATTAGTTTCACTTGTGTTTTCACGAAAGCGACAAGGGCAGTGCGGAAACTTTCAAAACACAAGTGAAATTAATCTTTAATTTTAACGTTCCCCATGTTATTTATCTCTTTATAGCGAAGAGAGCAAAGTTTCCTAACTGAAAATATCAATTTCGTGTCTTGTGTGTGTGCTTATCTCGCCAGAAGCCCTTAAGTTCTACAAAGTGCATAGCGCTCATAGGGTTGCCAAGCAACCAACAGACCAATCAAATATAAGTAGTTCGCTCTGAATTAAGAGAAAATGCCACCTTTATTAACCAATTAGTGCAAAGTAATTTGCCCTCCTCACTGTAAAAACGGTAATATTACTCCAAACTGTTATCAGTAAACTGCAGGAGATCTTGAACAACAAGAACTAAATGAAGTGTCGCACGCAGTGAGATTCCATCAACCTGGTAAACTTGTAGCTCTACACCGAGTAACTGCCTGGGTTTTTACAGAAGTTAGACTTAAAGTTGGAAACACCTCACTTCAAACCATCATAACTTTTTGCCTGCTCCAAAATCAATCTATTTTTATTGGAACAAGGCTGGGCGTTTAAAGATCTGCATGTTTATTGTGCCAGTTTGTTTGATGGAAATAACTTTGGTTGAAAAATGCAGTTGAAATGCTGCACTGTAACGTGACTAGCTGTGATTTTAACACCAATTTCTCGTGCGGATTTTAGCAAACCCTGTTTTATTAAAAATACGCAGCTTCCACCTATCGGTCTAAATCAATTAGTAGACACTCATTGAAAGTTTCCTTGACTTCGCTTTGCTTAAAAATGTTGAGGATCTTTTCAATAATCAAACAGGTAGGAATTCTATGAGAGCTTAGAAAAGGTTGGGGAAAAGGGGCGGGTCCCCTTTAATCGCACCGCTTATAGTCAGCAGTCACTTTTTGGAAATTCCATCCATATATAAATAGATAAAAATGAACAAAAGGCTAAAACATTAAAATCTTATAAAATCCGTTACTAAAGAGTTTCACGTACAGAGATGACCATCAGACAAAAGGGTCAAGTTTGAAGAAGACTTAAAGTTATAGGCGTAAAACTTATTTTCGTGCCGGCATTTACTAATTGATTCTAATCTACTGATAGAAGTCTCTCTGTCAATCAAATACGAGTGGCATTCTCCATGGCATCCTTTGTATGCTTTTGCCGTTTTTATGTTGACCATTTGACCGAGTATATTGTGCTTGTCCCAGGTGTTTTTTGATAATGCAGCACTAGATGCTTCCTTTTCGTGTTTAAAAGACGACTTGTGATTTTTGCAGCGGGATTTGAAGGGGCCTCTGTCATTCCTAAGTATATTTTACTTTCGATGCCGGATGCATGAAACTTCCACTTTGTACTAAAGTTGTTGGTAAGACAGGCGCTATTCAGGGGGCAATCGGTTTTTTTCCTGCAGTTGCACGCGGAGTTATCCGGGATATAAAGTCTGGGTTTAAGCATTTTGTTGTTGTGCCGCTTAAACGAACTCTTAGCATCATATCCATTAAATAGCATAACACAATATCAGATTTATTCAAAACGAAGGTTTGCAAAATGACGACCCCCAGGAGGAGCAAGTTTCCATAAGCTGAGTGTTCCGCCGCTAAGGAAGTCTAGAGGATGCGACACACGAACTGCGCAGATGCAGTGAGCTTAGAGTGAATAGCGTAAAAAGTGGGGTGAGGGCGACAACTACTGACTGTTCTAGCTTAAAGACTCGCAGCTCTTTCATGCTGCGTTATAGACTGTTCTAATCTAAAGCTTTACTCTTCTCCCTCCGTAAGGAGTATTCAAAAAGGTATGTGAGGACGGTGTAAGTTGGTTTAGTTTATAATTTTTAGTTTGAAGGGTTTTACAGTTTTTGCGCTGACTGTTTCTATAGCTTTCAGTTAAGGTTGTTCCACTTTCTGATTGTGGGCGGAATGACGGAGACTTTTGGAGATTGATATATTTTTATTATTCTAAATCCATGGCGGCGTCTGATTCTCCTATCAGCTGATTTCAGAAAACTCTCCTTTGGTAAATCCGTTTTTCCAATCAAATTCATAGTAGTTGGTCCGTTTTCTTTACTGCTTTGCTCAGGGTTTGGCAATTTCAGTTTGTCCAGCATCGATGTTACACTTGCCTCACGACTGTAGATTTCAAGAGTGAAACGAGCTGCTTGACACGTCTTTGAACTATTTCTAGTTCTCGATAATTGTGGTGGTGTATAGGTCCCAGACTGTTAAGGCATATTCCGTACAGGGTCTGATAAGATTAAGAGACTAACAAAAATAGAACGCTGACTAACTACCATACTTAGCTGAAGGGGTTATAACTTCTAAACAAAGCCGAGTTTTCCTTAAAGGAACATTAAAAATGTAAAAACTCTAACAGTTTATTTCCTTTAACTGCAGAACGCCACGGCAGCACTTTCTAATCAAAGGGGATACGTGTCTGCCTCAGACATCTTTTCGCTTGCTAGTTTCATTCAAATTTGTTAAGTTGAATTAATGCATGAGCCCAAATTTGACCTCGTCAGCAACTTCAATAGTTCACTTACTCAAACCCACGAAGCTATCAAACATCTGAAGCGTGTAGCGCTTAGAGGTATGTGACAGAAATTAGACTTGCCACAAGTAGAACTTAAAGATTGGACCGGAGTCTTGACGAAAAAATCGAGCGCAAAGCAGATATAAAGGAGCGAAAGAATTTGAGAAATTTTCGACAGAAGTGGCGGAAACTAAACTTCATTCAACCATGAGCACAAACAATAAGGTGTGGGCAATACTTCTAGATAGCTAGTAAAACCAAAAACACTTTGATAAAGGCCTTCTCAAGCAAGATAGATAGCTGCCATTTTTTGTTAACTGGTGTTACAACAACAACTTATCAATCTGAATATTCCATTTCTGTGGTTGCCACACATGGTGTCCAAAACACTCTTTTTAACATTTAAAGACTTTCTTTTTTATCATTTTACAAGAATGAATTCGGTGACCCCTATTTCATATTGTGTTAAAATTGTCGGCGTTTTGGCGCCACCTTATTTTTTTTTTATAAGCTTTTCAAAATATTATCTGTTACAAACAAGTTTTCATCACGAGTCAGTCAAGCTTAGCCATGTTTGAGTTCAACCGGGACTCCGCTGCGCCGACTTGCTGGATTGTTCAGCTCATTAGTACCAGCAAGACGCCAGTTCCACTTCAGAGGTGCATTCCCGACATTTTAAGAATGCTCGAATTATGATTTAATTGTATGTCTCAACCCATCGAAAACTGCGCGGTCGAAAGCTAAAAGCAGTAAAATTTTTATTCCTTTTACTTTTTGTGCTTTATTTGGCTTCTGAATTTTGCCTCCTCTCGTAGAGTGATACAGTTGTGCGTTAAACTATACTTAGCGAAGAGGTTTTGCTTTTCTTGGTGGGTTCGATGAAACATGGCACCCACAACTTCTAACCGCGCAAGTAACTGGCTATGTGGGAATGGTTTTTCTTATTGCGTTTTAAATCAGACCTGACTGTATCCGTACTAACAAAAACAAAGTATCATCCAAATCAATAACTTTCACAACAAAACACCAACGGCTTGTTATCGTTGCTAAAAGTAGTAGCTACAAACGATGGAGTCAGCACTACTGCAACGGAAGAAAAAGAACAAGTAATCGTTTAAAACGAGTTTTTGTGACCTTTTTATATAATTCAAAAAGTCGATGATTAAATAGTATTAGGGTTTTTTTTTCAAAATAGAGTTTGTCTGTTTGCTTGGTATCAATGCACGTATGTAATATTGCGTCACTGAAGTTGGAACAAAAACTCGAAGACACATAATTCTAGTCATCTTAATTTCACGCTGATATAAAACTAGAAAGGGAATTATTTTATAATCACCTTTGCAGTTGGACTAGCGACAATCCGAGATAGTTCCATAGTCTAGTATCGCATCTCCGCAGGCCAAGACAGAACTGCGAGATTCTTCGGGTTTGGTTGCGTTTGTACCGCCACACGACTCCCAATTCCTGAATGGAATTAACTGAGATCACCAGTTTTGTATTGTCTGCTCACTACGGGAATGGCGCATATGACCCATATTCTTGAGTTCGATTTAGTATAAAAGAAAGACATTTGAAAGATTTTATTCTAGCTTAAGGGATTGACAGCAGAAAGTTATGCTGATGCAAAAGGTAGGGTGTATAAACTTCTAGAACTCTAAAATGTTCAATCGCCGATTTCGGAACCAAACGAGTTATGGATTAGAAAGAAATAAGTAAAAAATGTTTGGAATGGTAATCTCTCAGTTTTTTGGTACGATTTGATATGAAGAGCAAAGCATATACAAGAAGTTATTTCGACATGCAAAAAGAGCTTATTAAGAAATTTGCTCTAAAATGTTTAGCCATCGATTTGGAAGGAAATGGATGAGAAATGTTTAGAATGGCAATCTTTTGATCTCTCATTTGATTAAAACTTGATAATGGATTCAATAAGAATGACCAAAACTGAGAAAATAAATTAAAACCCCATTTATACATATTTATTATTTTTGTAGTTTCAACTGACGGTAATGCTAGATGACTTTAACACTGATGCAACAAAATATAACTACATAAAGCTGAAATGGACAATATTTATATCTTTTTTAACATCCTTTTGAAAAAAGCACCAGATACCGAATGAATTAAGCCCTCACGTTGGCGGGAATACAACCGTTTTTAAAATGCCCGGCTTCTACTACTGAGATTAATGCCACGTGATTAGGTACCGGCCGACCAGATTATGAAATTTAACTGAGATGTCTGTATGATTGAAACAGCGCGGTATAGAAATGAAAATTGCGTAGGCACAAGAACCGTTTAGGTTTCAGTCAAGAAACAGTAAAAAATTATGTTGAGATCTTCGTAGTCTTGTAAGTAACTTTAAGAGATAGTTTTCTGAGTTGAATTTACCTTTAACTTCTTTGTGCAGCTCGAGACTTCACTACCTGGAAGATTCACTTAAGTCTTTTTCCGAATTTTAAATATTGCCACTGAAGTAAGAACTCTGCAAGCACATACTTAAAGAGCCGACACCAAAATTGGGAGCTTAAGACTAAAGTTTCCATTTTATGTACTCGGCGTACGAAAATTTAGTTAGCCTCATATCTGAAACAGTTTCCAGTTATAAAAGTGTTATTTGCAAAATTTCCTAAGATATACTCTAGGTTATAGCGCAAGAATACATATTGACTAATTGAGGAAGGCATAAGGTGATATTTGATATACGAGTATTATCAGCCCACACTGATAATTTGTGGGCTACTGGGGTGTTGCTGAGAAGCAGTGCCAAAACCATCTAGTTTCCTTAATTTCAGTGCCCTCAATTTAATACTCCTTAGATATTAAAGATGTAAGATATTCGTCCGGACGCATTTAATATTCTCCTAATCAACAGGTATTTTATCTTGCTGAACTATGTGTTAAGCATACACCTGACCCGCACCTGGTGCTTTGTGTGAGATGGTCCCTGCCACAAATTGTTGATTATTTTGACATTGTTTCACGTTCTAATAGTTTTTACATTTTTTAAATCCCAACCCAGTTCGTGCCTTTACCGTTAAAGGCCTCTTACCTTTATATTATTTTGGGATATACTTTTTTAGTATTTATATTGTAAGATCTTACAGTAAATCTAGCCGACAAAGTAAAACAAATCCTCTACCCTGGGTCAGTTCTTGTACGTGCGTTTGAACCGTGTTTAGAATTACCCAGTTCAGCTGTAGTTTTGGCAGTATAGCCCATTCCAAAATTGACCTTAAGTCCTCGCCAATCTTTGTATAAGACAGGGATATCCCGACAAGGAACGCCAGTGCAAAGCTTCTTAAATTATACGGCAAACCTTGATATATGCTTCTGTTTCGATCATTGCAGTGGCTACAAGGATCTGTAACATATCAAGAAAGAAAAATATTCGAAAAACGTAAATCTCCTATTTTTTGGCAAAATGAACTGATTACGAAGCCAAGAGCTTCCAAGATAACGAAAACAAACATCGGTCGACATTTGATTTTATAAATCTTTAAGCTGAATCAATCTACGTTTATGCCACCCAGACAGATGCGAGGTGTTCTTTGCTATGGGCCAAAAAAATCTTAAGCAGTTCACCAGGAAATTGCACAACTTTGGAAAGACCGCAACGTCGGTTTTTGAGTCAAAGGCGGTAGCCGAATTCTGACGTCGTTCGTGTTTTGGTAATTTCTGTATAAACAAATTTCCGTATCTACCCGTTTTGAACGCTCGTGACCATCTGTCAAACTTTGATTTTTTGTTACAAAGATGTAGTCCTGGCCCGAAAAGATTCAAACAGGCAAACTCGTACTGTCTCATAAATGTGAGAACCATTGCTTGCAGAGTTCAAATAGGTTGTGTCTTGTGCAGAATTGAAAACTTACTAATTTTATTATTATAAGATCCCGACATGCGATAAAACCATCAACTTCATAACAGAAAGGAAATATTTAGATTTAAAGTTTTAGCCAGTAATCATCCAAACGCCTTTTGACTTTTTGACTTAGACTTAACCTAGCAAGCTGGTGTATACACTTCAGAAAGCGCCTTGCCACGGCTAAACAGCAATAATGAATGCATTTAAGAGGGATTAAGGTAATCAAGAGTTGTTGTTTTGATATTAATTACAACAAGAGCAGCTGCTTAACCGAAAAACATTCGGAGAACGGATGGGAAAACATAGTTTCTTAAACAGGTTTCTTTAATTTGTAATTGCAAAAACAGCGCGCTGGGTAAAAATAAAATGTCCTTATCAGAGACTTCGAGCGTGGAAACAAGTGTTCAGTTCAAGCTTGCCGTGTTGTCTGCACGTGTTACTAGTTTAAAAACCTGTCAGCCTGTCTGCAGCCTGATCCCAACTTGACCACTGGAATTCAGCAAAGGGGATTTTTGTGTTTGAGTCAATTAAAACATGATTACCATATTATCGACTAGGCGGATCAGCCGGTAAAGACCTTGTTGACAAGAAGCGTCGCCCTGATAAGAACGACCTGAAGGAGGAGATTTCAGCTCACTCATTCAGGTTTCAGTTTGAAAATGCTAAACTCCCATTTGCTGTGCATATCGAGTAAGCTTATTCATGACCAAATTAGTGCTGAAATCACTCTAAAATGGCAGCTTGGTATAGCAGAAGCTCAACTTTGAAAAAGTTGAGAAACGGTTTGCCAAGTGAAGGAGAAAAAACTCCTTTTAAAATTTAAAAAGCCGTTTTTCAAAAGACAAACTTTTAAACATAGTTAACGGTTTGAACATAAGCATAAACATAAACAAAATCTTAAACATAAGCAGCACAAGAAAGTAAAAATACTATCTGTATTTTGAGCGAAGTAGCAAGATCATTTTTACCAGAAGCCGCTAATTTCCTTTGCGGAATAAAAATCTCGACTTCCATCACAACAAATCGACATGCAATCCCATTGGCGCCATTCGGGTACCGCCTACTTCAAAACCCATATTGCTTGAGTGGTTTGTATTTTCCGTATACAATTTTCCTAATGGGTTTCGACCAGATGAAAAAACAAATTTCGGCAAACACCGAGTGAGAACCACGCATTTTGCGAAAGGTAAATGTTGCCACATGAGAGAATTGAGAAAATTCTTTTGCCTCCCCATGGAGCCAGATCAGTTCGAATCCCAACAAGAACTGCTCCATATGGTGCGAACCAATTTAAATTTTGTCATTTAGCAAGCATTTAAAAGTCAAAAGCCCTTTTAAGCTAATTAAAAATAGTCGAAAGAACTTTTAAGATATTATTATGAGCAACTTTGTACGTTGAGGAAGGGGAACGTGGGTGTTTGAGTTTAAATCTAATTGTTTCAAGAAGCCAATGATTAGATCACGCTGCCCTAGACGTAAATAATTGTTTGTTTTACTTTTCTAGAGTTCCGAATGACATCCAGAAGATGATATTAATCAGATCATGAGAACGTGCGGACTAGTCAGTTGAACCAGTTCCGCTACACTACACAGCACTACACAGTAGTTTGTTTCCAAGAGCAATCAAATCACAACGTGGAACCTCGAATTGCTGTGGGATCCAACTTCAGAATACAAGAAGAAGTGAGAACAACTTTTACAAGATGCGCCTCTCTTGTACAAGTTTAATCTTTAGCCTATTAACGGCCCTCATGCTTACGATATCGATGACTAGTAAGCATCGGCCGCTCGCAAGCGCCGCAAGACTCCGCAACATCCCTCCACCATGGGAATTACTTATGACCCCAAAGCCAGCTGCTGTACCTGACACAGAATTTGTTATCAATGAGCGCAAGTTCTATCCGAGTGATCCTTTGGCTCGGGATCTGAATCCTCGATTGCTACGAAAGATGCTGGGAAAGGACCATGACCACATGCGTTCTGCAATTACCAGAAACGAGTTTCTAGCGCGCAAATTGAATGGAAGCCGTGACAACTTGGATGTACGGAGAATGCTGACACAATCAATGCCTGCTGAAATCAAAAACCTAGATTTCAAAATGCCAGGAATGGGGAGATATTTAGGGCCCAAGGCAAGTAGAAAGCTGCAGTTGTGGCTGTGGAAGATATCTCATTGTCCCATGCTTCAAAAATGGAGGGATCTCGGTGTACGATTTTCGCCTCGTTACATAAATGTTGGACGCTGTTCAAAAAAGTCAACTTGTTCCTTCCCAAAAGGGATGCGCTGCGAGGTGTCCGAGACAAAGAAAATTGGAGTCCTTCGATGGCATTGCCTCGACAAGTTCAAAAAACGCTTAAATACGAGCTGTGTCTGGCGGAAGTTTGCGTACCCCGTCATTACAAAGTGCAGATGTAGCTGTCGACATTGACAAGCTTTTTCAAGGCAGTGAACAAGACATCCGTCGTATGAACTCGTGTAGCAAGTCCACGATTACATGTAATATTATAAAAAGATACGCATTTCACGAACTCATCAGCTAAACTCCAGAAGATAAGGAACAGCTTAAACTACACACCATTTAATAACTGCATGAATTTTGATGTTTATTATTTTAAAACATCGACTTGTGGACGAAACAAATTCGAAAATACTGTCAACTGGCAGAAGTGGCAGCTTTAAAACAGGTGGGAGGCTGAAGAAGATAATGTACGTTCAGAGAACAACCCCCCACTATCAATTCGTGCAATCCCCGCACACGTTGAGGTCAAAATAAACAAATTCGCACTTAATTCAAAGGGTTAGAGTTTCACCATATCAAGGTTTAATTAATGGCATAATCTATAAAATAGCTGCTTTTAAAATAGAGCTTCGATTGGGCCATATGTGACCAACAAGTTCTTTATACTGACGATCTGATAAGAAAGAGTTAAATCTCGACAAAGTGCAGTTCAGGGAGATTAGAGTTTGGACGTTATCAAGCAAGTTCCAGTTGAAGTTCGTAAGAAAACTGAATAAAGTTGCTCGGTCGGCCGGAAGCAAAAAATTCTGGCATGCTTTTGGCTGGGTCCAAACGATAAGAGTGTCTTCTAGCATCAATAGCAGTTTCCGGTTGGGACGAATGTGGAGCCACGTTTGATCTGGATGGGAATTTTGGAAGAGTTTTGGGACTTTGTGTTGGAAAGTTGATTTGATCTTGACATCAACCATGTGTCCCTTTTAATGTTGTGTTTATAAGGCTAATCAACAGCTGAAGCAGCATATTACTTAGAGCTATTTCGAGAAGTTTAGCTTTTGACAGGGTGGTGTTGATAGTTAATTATAGATGATGGTTCGTTCAAGTTGAACAGAAAACATTGTATCTTACTCAAAGTGAATAAAAACCAGCATACTTCTGAAGATTAGTTCATTTGTTTCTGTCATTTGCATTCGCTCTTTATTTTCTTCTTTATTAAACTGTTATTTTTATCGCCAGGAGGTTGTGTCAGAAATTCAAATGCGAATCACTTTTTAATTCGTGTAACCTATCAAGTTCCATACCTTGACAAAATTAATGCTGTAACGACGTCTCTTTTCTTTTTCAGATCTTAGTCAGTCTGGTTAAATTTAACAATCAGTGAAAGATATGAACTCGAAAAAGAATATAAGCTTAACTAACTTGGCTCTCCTTCGTTGAACTTCCTTGCCATCGGCGAAAAAGGGATTATGAAAAAGCAAAGGTCATCATTTTAGTAATTAAGGAGACAATGCCTTTTAGAATCAAACCTACAATAAAGTTTCAAAGAAGTGTCTATTTGCCTAAGGATAAATAATTTACAATTGCGCGATTAGTAAACAGACAGGTAGAAAATCCAATCCTGTCTCGTTTATAAACAAAAGAAATGAACACAAAAAGAAGTAAGATTTATTTGTCGTTCTAAAATTAACACATCAAAGAACGGACGGATGTTCAGCTCGCTCAAGTGCGGCACACTTAAGAAGTCTTTTTATAAGTTCAAAGGCATTCTTTAAGCTATTTATACTGCTAACAAAAGGAACAGGGTCTTTGTTGCAGAATCCCAAGGTCAAAATCAAAAGGTAAAACGCAATTTCTTACGTTGCAAATTAACAAACTCAGCGTGCTCTCTTTATCCTCATCTTTTTCAGTATTAATAGTAAGCGTCATGCTTCGATAACAGATTATTCCCTGCGGTCGAAATTTCACCATGGTAAAACAATTATCTTGTTGAACATAGCTCAAACAGATGGCTGAGTAACGAGTTATATTAAATAGCATAGGAGGAGCAATCCATCGGCACCATTCAGATGATTGCGATTAAAATTATCTTTCGGCCACCAAGACCGCAGACCACTTTGAGTAATTTTAATTAAAACACATACAGCCAGCAATACGGAGCTTGAAAAAACAATAAAAACGTCTCTTTTCTAATTGTGTCCAGAAATTATGGCTGGTAGGTCCTGAAAATGTTGAAAGTTAAAAGTTTAAAACAGTTGCAGAACCGCCTCCTGTTCCGTTTGTATCTTTCGATCATTACAGATGAGAGTTAATTAAGGACTTAATTAAGATATATATATATATATATATATATGTGTGTGTGTGTGTGTGTGAATATTTCTAAAGAGTACTTTTTCCGAAGATATGTACATTTTTACATCTTCCGTATATAGCCTAGTTCCCAGGCTTCTTTCCTCTTTCATTCAAAGCAATGCATGGTGAAACCCTTTGAAACAACTGGTTTACTTTTTACCTGGAAAAATCATTGCGGCAGTTACTGACCTACACTCTCTTTTACAAGAACCATTAACTTCTAAGGCTGGCTGTTCTTAAATTTTTGCCAGTTTTCAGGCTGACTCTTAATCTGTTCTTAATCCAGGAGATCATTAAAAGATAGATTAACAGCGGGATGGAACCAGTTGTTAAACATACACGTTTATTCTTTAACTACAAGTAAATGTTTTTAATCTCCCAACAGCATTTATAGTATTTTTTCTGGGCAAAATCGTTAGAACTATGTATTGGTTAAATTAAAAATTATTTGAATATGTATATTTTATTCTGTAGTTCAATCTGAAAAAGCTATAGGAAGGAATTTTTTTAGAAATGTCTTTAAGAAATTGGAGAAGGCCAGTCTCAATTTGTTCTTAGCTTGCTCTGAAATTTTGGCTAAAATCCAGGCTCGTGTTCTTATAAGATTGTTCTTACAAATAAGAATGTACTCCGCTGCCCCTCCCTTTTGACTTCCAAATTCTGGGTGGCAAGTCCGACCAACTTGTAGAGCAACCGCGATTCTTCCACGTGGAACTGAAGGTGCGCTTCTTTGGGAAAATCCGAGATTCTATTTTATCTGACCATACACAGGGTGTTTTCGCCCAAAGAAACGAAAATGGCTAGGCATGGCTTTCTCATCTATAATGCACTTTGTATGTTTCTTCACGAAGTCCAAAAAGGTCAAAATGGCGGCAAGTTTGTTTACGTTCTTCGAAGAAGTTCTTGTTTAGCGTTGAAGATATTCCGCTCTTGGCACGGATGAAGCGGTCATACTTCTTCTTGTAGCATGTTCAAAGAGAAAAGAACACGTCAGAAAGATTAACTTTATCGAGTTGACGGTTCCAAGCTATGCACTAAAGAGTTTCGTAGCCATTTCTGGATGTCAAGCCATACAGTAACAGTTTTGGAAAACTTGTTTTCTGTTCATGACGACATACTGCAGTTAACAAACCATAGGGGAAGACATTCCGTAGAATTGAGAAAACAACTCCTGCTGACCCCGTGAGTCCTTGAAGGTCCAAAATGTTTACGATCAACTGCCGATTTGATAGCACAACAAGTAACAAACGCGTTTGAGAGAAAAAGAAAGAACATTCCAGGTGTTTTAGGTGCCGAGTGTTGATGGCAACCACATTCGCATCAAAGGTTCGAGGAGCGATGGTGCATTAGTTATGACGGGTTCAAGTTGGGTCTTTTTAACCCTATCTAAGCCGCTCATTCCCCCCACAATTCGTTTTCTGCGATTTCTCCTTTCTGGATAAAGATATTAAAACACCAAATTTCTTGACTTTTCGTGAAATTTTTTAGGAAAGTAGATCACATAAATTTGAAAGAAGGGATCTGTATCCATGGCAACCATAAGTTGAGACGTCACTTCTATTTTTTTACTTTTAGACTATTAATATATGAAATGGAAGACTTTATTTCCTTGAAATAAAACATTTATTGGCCTAATATCGTTACCGACTTACTTATTTTCTATTTATGGATTTTCGGCGGCTCGACAACTTCAAGAGGAAAAATAGGGATTACTAGTGGTCTGACGGGTGAAATAGCGATGACAGTGTTAGTTTAGAACACCTTTCGCTGGACTGCCCCAATGCTTTTCACACCGATATCTGGCATTTGTTTTCTCTTTCCGTAAATCACCAAACCGTCTTCGTAGTATATCCACAGGTATTGTCCACCCGGCATAATTTCTCGTTCTAACAAGCAGCCTTTCTTAGCTGCTCATCTAATTGGAAGAAAATTGGCCCTAACTGCCACAATCACCCTTGAAGACGGCAATTACTTATTAGTTCCTGCCACAATACTCGACAATATCTACGAACGCTTGGCTTAAGACATCGTATTTTTAAAAATTGAATTTCTAGCTACTTGGGCGAGTCTACAAACGTATTTTCCTTTGGACTTGAAACTTTAGTATTTTTCTCAAGGGTTTAAGATCCTTAAAAAACTATTCGTACTAGAACTGTCTGCGGCTTCTATGAGAAGTTCTATTCATATCTTACATGTTTCGTGTATTATTTTCATGATTCGTGCCTTTGCCGGCAAAGATATATTGGCTATCAAATAGAAGCATTAAAAACCTCTATTTAAGTCAAAAGTTAAGTGTACGGCAAAAGCTCGTTCAGCATCTCGAGATATTGCACGCGACACAGGACAAGTTCGATATCAGTTTGAAATTATTAAACACTTGACAGCCGCATATTCAAAGAGCATTCCTGTCAAATACAATGAGGTTATTTTGAAGAAAACATACAGGGTTTGGCACATAACTACTATTGGTTATGTTGCCTAGCTGTGGGCCGGAGGGGAGGGGGATATTTCTCGCTGATCTAAGTATGGGTTTTTAAAAGGTAATCAGATAAAATCAGATAAAAGCAATCATGAGTTTGTTTCTATTTGCATGGAAGTCAAACGTTTACTTCAAGGAAAACGTTACTTTTTCTAGTAAATACGAAATTTAACATAAGCCAAAAAATGTAACAATTCTATAAATATCTGATTTCGTTATTACGCGAGGTGGAACGGCGACTCCGACACGAATATTCACCAAAAACGGCAACAGAATTGCGTAACACAAGTATGCAGCACACTTGAAGTGGATCAACTTCAGTTTCAAAATAAATGTAATATTCTATCAGTTTAAAACGATCGTAAATTCGGCTATACGAACTTGACCATTTATGTATTAACTTACACAACGTACTCAAGGTCTGTCGCACAAAAAACGGAATGTATTAAGAGTTATGCGCATGCTTTGGTCAGTAGCTTGCGGCTAATCTCTTCTATCTCTATTAGTTGTCTGTTCTCTTCGCATGACAGTCTTACCAGCCAATATGCTTTTGATAATCGACTTAGCCACTTGTACATTTCAGCTTCATTTTATCGCCTCACAACCGTACAAGAGTAAAATACACTAGACAAAAATATACCGAGTTTGGTGTACTTGCTAATTGTTCACTTTTCAAACGTTTGTTAGCTTACAAATTGCAGCGCTGTGCCTTTCCTATTTGTTCCTGTCTTCTTTAGCTCATCCAGGTGCAGTTCATATGGTTGTCGCTACACAAACTTCTCAATTTCTTCAATTTCAGTATTTTGACACCGCTAACGTCATTCTAAATAACTGATCCATCTACCACTACACATACACCCCTCAACCCTACCTATCCTTCGACTCTCATCAGGAGCGGATTTAGTACCAGATCCATCTACCACTGCACACACACCCCTCAACCCTACCTATCCTTCGACTCTCATCAGGAGCGGATTTAGTACCAGATCCATCTACCACGGCACACACACCCCTCAACCCTATCTGTCCTTCGACTCTCATCAGGAGCGGATTTAGTACCAGATCCATCTACCACGGCACACACACCCCTCAACCTTATCTATCCTTCGAGTCTCATCAGGAGCGAATTTAGTACCTGACCCATCTACCACTGCACACACACCCCTCAACCCTATCTATCTTTGGACTCTCATCAGGAGCGGATTTAGTACCAGACCCATCTACCACTGCACATACACCCCTCAACCCCATCTATCCTTCGACTCTCGTCAGGAGCGAATTTAGTACCAGATCCATCTACCACTGCACATACACTCCTCAACCCTATCTATCCTTCGACTCTCGTCAGGAGCAAATTTAGTACCAGACCCATCTACCACTGCACATACACCCCTCAACCCTATCTATCCTTCGACTCTCATCAGGAGCGGATTTAGTACCAGACCAATCTACCACGGCACACACATCCCTCAACCCTATCTATCCTTCGAGTCTCATCAGGAGCGGATTTAGTACCAGATCCATCTACCACTGCACACACACCCCTCAACCCTATCTATCCCTGGACTCTCATCAGGAGCGGATTTAATACCAGACCCATGTATCTACCACTGCACATACACCCCTCAACCCTATCTATCCTTGGACTTTCATCAGGAGCGGATTTAGTACCAGATCCATCTACCACTGCACTTACACCCCTCAACCCTATCTATCCTTCGACTCTCATCAGGAGCGGATTTAGTACCAGACCAATCTACCACGGCACACACACCCCTCAACCCTATCTATCCTTCGAGTCTCATCAGGAGCGGATTTAGTACCAGATCCATCTACCACTGCACTTACACCCCTCAACCCTATCTATCCTTCGACTCTCATCAGGAGCGGATTTAG
>JAOBYE010300429.1:0-15625 GCA_025403585.1 Parazoanthus swiftii | reverse complement strand
ACTCTGGCGAAGAGATGTTGGTGATATGACAATTACCACGATTCAAGACACTTTATTTATGTAGTCTGAACAATGAAGTTTTTAACCAAATTTAAATTGACTATTGTTCGTGCTCCAAGGATCTTCCGCAATTTTAATAGAAGGCAAATCAAAGTAAAGTTTGCCGATATTATTTTTTACCCAGTTTACACGCTTGGGTTTTGTATAAACTGCCAGGCTATATTAATGAACGGTTCTGCTATATTTGGAGGCAATTGTTTCAATTCATTTACATTTGTTCGCTTCTCTTGCGTTAGTTAACAATCCATTCTATCTCTGTGGATGCCGCCATCAATGGCGGGCCAAAACCAAGTATTACTATTATAATTAAAGTTATTGTCAATATTATATTATTATTTTAATTATTGTTATTATTATTATTATTATTATTGATATTGTTAGTTATTATCATGTTTATTACCTTAATAAATCATTTTATTAATATTAACAATAAAAATAATTCGTTTTCTATTTCAAACAGGAATTTTTTATATGATAATTTTCAAGCTAATGCAAATGAAATGTATAATCTCAGAAGTAAGAAACTAGAATTCTGTGCCTCTTTTCCTATATTCATGTATTGTATTTATTACTATGGTTGTTAATAAAGTTATTATTATTATCATTATTATTATTATCATTATTATTATCCTTATTATTATCGTTATTATTATTATTATTATTATAACTGTTGGTGTATTGTATTGTAGCGTGTTACTGTTAGTTTGTTTAGTTTTTGCTAAGGAAAGTCTGAAGTATTACTGAAGTTTTACTGATCTGTACATTTGTACACTTTATGGAACTGCCAAAGTTTTACATTTTCCACATTTCAGTGCTATATCAGTTTTAATAAAGATGTATGTGATAATAATTTATTAACAACTTGACTGGTAAATTAAAGTAATTAAGATTTAAGCGGTGCCTGCGGTGCAATATCTACATACCTGTACCTCCATGAAAGTTGAAATATACACGCGGGCTAAATTTAGTGCACGAGTAACAATACAAACTTTAAAAAAATTGTTGCTAAAAGCCGTATTGAATATTATGGCTTAGTGCTCCATTTCCTAACGCAGGGGAACAGTTTAGAAATCATTGTATTTCGAAAGCAGTAAGCGCCTGTTTGCCAAATTTAGCAAACTGCCTTATGATAATTGTTGTCTAGCTTTGTAATAAGATAGAAAAAGTGGAAAACCCTTTCACTATGCATATATGAATAGTTCCTCACAAGTTTTAGAGAGAAATTGTACATGATTTGTGCAGATAATTTAGCCCTGTCATCACTTAACATTTTTCTTTTGTGTGCAACTTTTCCGGCAAACCGTATGGCGTATCTGTGCGAGATTGAATCGTTTTCATTCGAAACTCTGGTATTGACCGTTAACAATCTTTGAATCTGACACGAAAACTTAGGAATTTTTGCTGTCCGAACGAAAACATAAAAAAGACGTTTGAAACCATTCCACTTTGAAGAGTGTATCTGTTGGAGGGAAACTAAAACAGAAGGGAAAGTTTCATTCTAAAATCTAAACGTATTCTCTTGTGCACGGGACTCAAAACTAAGTTCATTTATTCTAAATCGGAGAGTGAGAACTGATTATAATCAAAGTATTTTTACACTCGGAGCGGAATAAACATAATGCATGTTTTAAAAGTAAGATTCAGAACATGAATGGTTAGAATTATTCCGGATTTTCTTTCTCAAACTAGCCCCAGAATGACGCAATTATCCCGCTGGGAAACATGCATGTTGTACTGAAACGCAAGATCTCCAAAGAAGGGGTTTAAAGCCGACACGCTAGTGAAACTAACCTTATTCTCGATCTTTCTCTCAAACTCGCTTTTCGTTTAAATGTGTGAGTTCTTTGTTTTGTGAATGACTTAGTGAAAGGAAGAACTCGCCATCTGAATACATCGAACGTGTGTTTTTTGCCGGAACATGATGTCAATTAATGGTAACACGATTGATTTCCTGAAGCAATGATTATTCCCCGACACGGACTGATATTTTGACAGAATTTTTTTCATCATTTGTAAGCAAAGTTACGCACATACACTAATATTAGAAAACAAATACTTACTAAAGAGAAATAAAATTATTAGTCCAGGCAGGTGCACTTAATATAACTCATTTGGGTTGTTTGGGAAGAGTCGTAGTAATTTACTATACTAAGACAAAGTTTGTCATTTTTCGTAGACGCCATGTAAATCATTCAGTCAATTTGAAAACGTTCAGAGCAATTCTTATTTCAAACCAATACTGTAAAACGTCTAAAGGTGTTGAAAGAGAACCAAAATGTGTGTGAACCCAATGCACGGATAAATACATGCTCTCTATAAGGTTTACCATTTTGTTGCCATGTTGCTCTGTTTGTCGCACGTTTCTCTTCAGAAGTATCATTTACGCATAATTTCACTACGGTACATCTTCAAAATAAACGAAAGGTTAGTATTCAACTGATTTGTTGTAGGCGTTTCCCGTGAGTAAAGTTCAAAAACTTATCCTTTTCAGAATAAAAACACGAAGGGTCAAACTGTCTGAGCCAATAGAAAGTTTCCACTAAACTAGTCTTGTGTCTGAGGCAAATATGCATACATGTAATAGAGTATACAAAACATAGACCTGGAACTAGATTTAGAACTAGACTTAGACCTAGACTTAGACCCAAACTTAGATTTAGCCTTAGACCTAGACTTAGGCTAAGACCTAGACTTAGACTTAAACCCTGACTTAGATTTAGACTTAGACCTAAACTTGGACTTAGACTTGGACTGAGACCTAGACTTAGATCTAAACTTAGACCTAGACCAAAACTTAAAATTAAACCTAGACCGAGAACTAGGAGTAGGCGTAGGCTTAGACCTAGATCTAGACCTAGACCTAGGAGATCTAGCCCTAGACCTAAACACAGAGATGGACATGGATGAAGACAAATGAAACCGTTGCATGCCTTGTTTAAAGCTGTCAATCCGTTGTACATGTTCTTATCGAGCTTAGCCCAGCTGCAGGGTGAATAAGCTCAAAAAACGAAATTCCCTGCTTTAGGTTCGTCCTAACAGCTTTAAAAAAATGTTTTAAACTGATTCTGTTTTGATCAACTGCAAATCATTACACGAATCAAATGGTATATACTCATTTACCGCTCTTTTCTCCGAATCGACTAGTTTTAAGTTCGAAAGTTTTGATAAGAAAATTACCGCTAATAAAAAGTCTCATGACAAAATAGCTTTCATTAGTTCATATATCTTTCGTGTCAAAACTAAATTTTTAATCAAAAGCAGGAAATTAAGTGAAAACATCATTTAACAAAATTTTAATACCTTAAGAGATAAGAATTTCTTCAGAAAATTTAAATTTTTATTAAAACTTTATTGCTTTGGCCGAACTAGTCACAGGTTATCACAAACTGTAGGAAAGAAATGTGAAATGAAGAGTTAGTAAATGGTATTTAAACTTCATACGGTGGAAGCAAAAGAAATGGCATTATTCATCGGACAGAAAATAGAGGCTAACAGTCAGATTTTCTGTGCAATGCTGCTAGACGAACTTTGACATGTCATGATATCAGCATTTTTTGATCAATTATGCTATTTGAAGTTTCTCGTTTTCAATTTTAGAAAATGTTTTCAGTAACTTGCCAACAAAAACCAATAAATAGATTCGTTGCGGATATAATATTTGTTTCAAGTTGGGTCGCGATATGTTGGTGGGTAACTTTGAAGACGGAGAAACTTTGGAATTATTTAGTGCTATCGAAGTTTTCAATATTTGTCAAAGTTACGTAAATGTTGTCCGTGGATTTCAGTTACGGTAAAGTAAATTGAAGCGTTTTCGGAGTTCTTGCTTGATGTACTGACTTCCTACTAACAACACCGAGCAGTTCTTTTGAGATTTTCACACTTTGTAAAATTTAATTATTCAGTCTTTCCTCAACATTTTTTCGTTAAAAAGGATTTGATAGAAAAAAGGGCATCCTTTTGAACATCAGAAACTGACTTATGTCTGATGCATGCAATTTTGATATTGTATATAAAGGTGGTAGAAATTGGAATCGGCTTCACTATCTTTGACTCCTATAAAATATATTACACTTCTTGAAAATGAAATCAACAAAGATTAATAACAGTTCATCAGTTTCCCATAAAACTTCATTTGCGCTAACGTCCATGAACAAAAGACGTGCGACGACTTATCATTCAAATTTAACACCCAACCGAGAGCAAAGCTTCCAGGAAGCTGCAGAGACTGCAATCGGAAAAACTAATTTCTAAACAAAAAAATATCCACTTTGTTACTGAGGAAGTCGGTTAGCATGACTGAATGATATCGATCGAATTCAGTAGTTGGTGTTTTAGAATAATACCCAGTTCACTGTTCTTTTAATAAATCAAGGGTCTCAATTCAGTCTTTTCGGTATAAAATCGGACGTTGCGACGCCTTTCCAATTAAAACTGAGCCACGCGCATATAAAGCTAAACATATAGCTAGATGAATCGAGAGGAATGAACAAAGATTACTAACTGCAAATAGAAGAACAAAAAATTCTGTTTTACCATTAATTATTGCATGGTTTTCGTTAAAGACGTATTCATTGTGGGCATGCTGAAAGCCCGAAAACATCCTGCTTTATTACAAGATGTAAATGGAGCGCAGTTTAATTTTTAAAATGTTCATGTTTCGTGGCGATAATTATTCCTTGTTTTCCTTTTCGGCAAAGTTCCAAAGTCAAATCAAGGATAATGTCCGACAATTAACGACATGCTTTCCGATGACAGAAAGTCCATTAGCAAAAATTTGATGTTAAAGGACGATCAATACCTGAAAATGGGCAAGGTTTGCACATGTCGGCCTTGATTTACATCTTCAAATAATTAACTTATATGTTATTACCTTCGGAAACTATAAAACATAAATATATTTTTTCGCCACATTCGAACTTTAAAGTTGTAAATGCGAGCTTAAACAGTTTCTACAAAAAAGCTAGCTTGCGGGCACAACGAGGCGACAACAGCAAACATATACTGTTTGTTCCAATGTCTTTGTTTGAGTTTTTATTTTCTGGAATATAAGAACGTCCTTTTTAAAAGATATTAGTCTTGAATGCCCTTAGAGTGTTCTTAAACATTGGAGATGTTAAATTAATGTATTGCGAATGAAAATGTGTTGGTCCATCCATGTTCAAAGGCAGTTTCCAATATCTTATGCTGAATTTCTCCTTCATATGTAGTGAAATACAGCTCAAGACTTGAGCTCGTTACAAGTGTCTAATATTTACAATTCTTTCTATTTTCAAAACACACCCCGCAGTTGTCAGTTAGTCTCAGTCCGAGATACGCTCTCTTGTCAATTTTTAGTCTTAACGTTTTGATTAAAGAATTTCCTTGTGATAAAAGGTGTCAAATGAATCTCAAAATACATGTATCACTGAACAGGATAGTCATAAAAGGAATTCTTTACAAGATTTCAAAGCTTGAGAAGGAAGGGCAGGGGGGTGGGGTGGGGTGAGGGGGGATCAGTTTGACAGGCAAATACTGAAATCTATTTTTAAACCGAGATCTACAGTTTTGGCAAAGCTACTGCCCCAATGCGTGGATTTTGAACAAAACTTTTTCATACGAAAATTGTCGCTAAAGAATAATCCGTTAATAGTATTCTACAGAAAGCGTACAGGTATTACAGGTAGCTTTCTATGTTTTATTAGTATCTCTTTACTGCCAATTTAAGGTGAAATACAAGAATGTCGTTGTTTGAGCAACAATTGGAGCAAGTGCAAATGTATACATCGGTAAACTTTCAGAGCAGTAAGCTATTTCGTAACAAAATTAACGGAAACTGAATGATATTCGAAAAAACTGCTGTACCTGCATGTTACTTAACGCGAATTTTAAATATTCGCGTAAATTTTCACGCACCTGTATTTACGTCGTTATTAACTAAAATCACACTATTTTTATATACAGCATCTGATTATTTTAAGACACCTTGAATTCCAGCAAAGTTGCATGCATGTCATCTATCTCTCCGTCAGTCGACGCATCGTTGTTCAATATTGCTTTTTTTAAAAATGTCTTCAGACTCGTCGACGTAGCGGTCATTATCTCAATAGGGAAAAATTAACTTCTATTGTATTGTATTGTATTGTATTGTATTGTACTGTATTGTGCATTATGTCCATCGCCGTTCTGTTTTCCTTTTTTATGATATTAAACCTTGAGTTCAGTTGTTAATCTTTGTTTTTAGTTTTGTTGAAAGCACCCAACTTACGTGGACTTAATGCATGTGAACATAAATTTTTCGGAAATTCTCATTAATTTCATGACGCGTAAATTTGTTGATGTTGTTAAAATGCTTCGTTATATTCCTATAATAAAATTGTTTGCATATTGTGGTCAGGTCGGTAAAACGCTTTGGCCTATCACTTTTATAAAAGATATGCATCAAGGCATTGATATGTAACTCAGTGCCAACACTTTTGTATTCTCATGACATTTGCTAGTTAGGGAAAACTACTGAGTCATGCCGGTATTGCAAAATTCAAAGTACATTAACTGAAAAAAGAATATATTTTCATATATTTTAAAAAACATACAGTTGTATTTAGACGATATCAGCCCGCTTCCGGGTCATCCGAGCTATCGTCACTGATAGATTCATATGATAAGAAATACGATTCGTTTTTCAATCATGTGGCGGAGGTTCTTTTAAACCGATAAGAACTACATCCAACTGAGTATGAAAATACTCGTAAATCATAATTACACTTACCGTGTACAACTGCTCTAGCAGTTGCCAAAAGTAAGACTAACGCTGACAAGATAAAGGCAGCACTAATATGTAATACACATTCTGTGAACAACATGTAAACTTTGGGGGAATCGACATTTTTCTCTATAGTATTTCTAGGTGAGTGGGGTTGTGTAGGGGTCTTAAATATTTCTTTTTGACTTCAAACTAAGACTAAAACTCTTGATAAAAAACTTACAGCATATTAACCCGCTAATAGGCCGCATATTTTTGGCTTTTGTTTGGTCCTACCTACATGCGGGTGCACTGATTTAGAAGCATTTGTAGATTTTACCTACAAACAAAGTTTTTCAAGGTAAAACAAAAATTAGGCACCCGTTTGGTGCACGTGTTTACCGCTTTTATTTATTGCGTTGTTTGCTGCTGATATTTCTGACTGATTTCGCGTGCTGTGATTGGTCAATTTAGCCGTAGGGACCTCTAGTTCTGGAGCGGCTGTCATTTACAGCCTCAACTGCTTCAAATAAACGACAAAGCCACAAAATAAACATCTTATTAGACTCGTTTGCTTGGTCCGCACGGCAAGTTATGGATCCTCGTTTTTTCTTCCTTGTTTTCATGGCCCGAGCGCTTCGCGCTTGGGTCATAAAAGGGAGTAAAAAACCCGGTCCATAACTTGCCGTACGGACCGAGCAAACGAGTCTAATAAGAGGTATATATATCATAGGAATAGTTTTCCGGACTGTTCTTTTTAAGTTTCTGATCTTTTCCTTTCTTTGAGCTCAACTCACGCATCACTTATTGTTTTAAACATTCCATCGGCCTTGTTTCCACAGTTAATTGCTACTGTTCTGTTTCAAGACCTGAACTAGAATACGTTGTTTGCCTATTTCCCACCATGTTTTCAGCCAGACTACCTATGCCGTACTTCCTCCAATAAACACCGCACCTGAGAGCCAAAATATTAATAAACGCCACCCTCGAATATTATTCGAATATTGAACAGAAGAAAATAATTATAGTGCAATATAATAATTATCAGCCTTGTTTGTTAATTTATAAACGTTTATCAACGCATCCAATGTTTCTGGTACATAAACAAACATAAAATGACAAGACTATCATAGTTCGTTCGCCTTAAAACAGCTTTGGATACTTGCTTTCATTTATAACGGTGTATTTCCTCGAATAATTGCCGCACCCAAATCATGAAAAATTTAACAAACACCGCGGCGCTTATTCGAGGAAATACGGTTAGTGAAGATCTCGAGCGCGTACCAAAGCAGGCGGTCGCAATAATTTTACTGAAACAATCGAACAACCAATGTATAAGTATAAAAAGCCTTGGACTCGGCTCAGCCCCTTACGCGAACCTATTTAGTGTCATTTACTATAACAAATACAAGCTTGCAAGCTTGCTTCCTCCGACTGACACACCTCGAGGCTATAATATGAGGAACACGAGAGTGTACACTTGCCACGCTTTTACACTGATTACTTTAGACCGTCCTTTCTTCCAGCCATGTGCAGAGTAAATAGCAATTCGTCGTTACAGCATTGAAACATTTTGTTCGGATTTTTAGTTTTCGCGTGTTAATACTGCTCAGCACTTATTATTACAATTATCATAGCATTTCTTACTGCAATACGAGAAGCTTGTAACTTTGTTACAGATTGTTAAACAACATTTTTACTTTATTAATACTGTAAATAGTTGTACAATTCAGCCTGTTGGCTTCAGTATGATTATTTCAATAAATCAACTTTGCCTTTATTTATTTATACAACAGTAATCCATCCCTGAATGGAATGCCGTATCATCAAAGCATACAGCTAAAAAATTACATACTTCGTAAAGAGCGTTTCATCTATTACGAAATTAAAAACTCTACCGAGTAGTTTTTAAAGTAAAAATAGCAAATTAAATGTTTTGAATTTATAAATGATACTTACCCAACTTCAGTGTTCTTTGTTTGAAACAAGGCTTCAAATTTGAGCCAACAAAAACCTGTTGTTTCTCTCAGTTCAAGTTCAACAGGACTTCGATTTTCTGGGAAAAGACACGTTTTCAAGGCCTGTTAATTATCGAAAACCCGAACACATCCGGAGAACCGACTGTTACTGTCCTCGTCATAACTCAGTCGGACTTCGTAAAAGAAGACCAAGTTACGTTTTTCTGATATCAACAGAAATTTTAATGACATATTTTAAGAGATTTCGTATGATAAAGGTTGATTTTTATCACAAGACCATTAAGTTCAAAAATTAAAGCATGATAACCATAAAATACTACGTACTCTTTGGTTTCTTTCTTCACTATTTTTTAAGAAACATTTTTATAAGGCATTTAGATTGAAAAGGTCCAACATATAAGAACATCGGTTGAAAACACACTAAGGCTGAGGATAATAGTTGTGTTTATTGACAACGGAAATAATGGATTTTAATTTGTATCGGTAGCCATAAGAAAATCCTAAAGACAGAAAGTCCTCTTTCTGGAAAATGTTAAACTCTTTTGAGATATTGCCAACAAACTTTTTCACCGAAAGTAACTTCTCCAATCTAAGCAACTCAGTTTTGCACGAGTTAGGATAAGGCTCGGTAAATTTTGACCTTTCAAATTTTGACCTATTAACATAAAGTTTGGCACAGCCGGCATCAGTCCAATAAATGAAGCTCAAAGCCGTTTTCGCTTTTATCAGCACAAAATCTAAATTTTATTATTATATTTACATTCGCTATAGTTAATGGTAACGAACAGCTCACTGATTGATTCATTTACCACTAGGCTGTCAACTCATATCCTCTATTAATGCCACACTGATGCTGACACTAGCTGTAATAATAATAATAAATAGTAATAATAATAATAATAATAATAATGTTGTGGCAGCGATGGTTTCAACAGCTTTGCGACAGCAAATTAAGTGAATGCGGTTTGACAGTGATGACAATGTTACAGCGACGGCAATTACTGAAATATACTCAGTACTTTACGGACTAAAACCAAAATTTTCGGCCTTTATTATACATGCTTCTAGTATATTTGGAGAAGTATATAATCTTTAGACGATAACGAAGTGCTACAAACACGTGCCAACCTAACTAATGCTTAACTTCCATAGTTCTGCCGTATTATAGTAAAAAAGAAGAACAGCCAAATGAGCGCACACAGTTTATCTTTAAAATGATCCAGCAATTTAGAGTCTTTGGAACAAATACATTCCCCTTTCTTTTAAACCGACGCCAGCAGTCGTCAGATTTTAGTTGGCCCCTTTCTTAACGATTGTAGCCGATCCTTTTAATTAAATAAAAACAAGAGCGGAGTATTGACAATAAACTGAAACCAACTGCGACAACTACACATTTTAAAAGCGAGCAGCGAGTGAGCTATTTCGAGAAGCGTTTGCTATTTGCAGACATTTTGAAAATGAAGAAAAAGATTTCAAATTGAAGTGACGATATTTAACCAACGCATGTAGTCTCAAGTGAACCATTTTAATAAAGAAGGGAATGCGAAGGGAAGCCCTGAAGAAGACAGGTTATGGATCACTATGTTAGCCCTCCTGTATTCAGTTCTGCTTGTGCTTCAAACTACCTCTAACAAACGTACGCATGGATATTATTATTTCTTTCCTTCTTCATTTAGTTTGTACGCAGAATTCGTTTCCAATGAAAATAAAACGGAAAACTCTCTAATTGATACTTGATTTGGAAACAGAAATGTTTGTTTAGTGAACTAGTGTATATTAATCGCGATACTAAACAAGAAAACTCGACATGGATTTGCTAGCGATTTCGGTTTAGAATGCTGCCGAAACAAAGAGTTTATTTTTTTAAATTCTTAATTCTTAAAAAGTTAAGATTATCATACCTTTATTTCCGATGAATCCTGAAAACTCTAAATGTCGAATGTTTCGTACATATTGACTCCAATGATAAACATTTAAGTGATTTAATGCCTTTTTTTTCAAGACATGCACATGTCTATCAACTAGCAAACAACTATCAAATTTGCTTAATATTTCAATTTAAATGGGACTGCCAAATTAAGTAAGCAAGGCCGCTATACGACTTTTTAGTTGAGCAAATGTGCGTGCCGTTTTCAAAACGAGTTTCCGATCCACACTTTACTTACTACAAAGTAAAAGAGTTTCGTGGCTTTTTGGAAAGCCAGAAATAAATTTGTGGCAGAATGGCATCGCCACACCACAAGTTTTACGAGCAGATCTGGACAGAAAATTCTAGATATAACCATCGATCAATGTTGCTTGAATATGAAAATGAGCCGTTAATTAAGAATTTATTGAGCACTGAACTTCAAGCTCCTTATCGAAAAAACTCAGTTGAGGAGTATTTGAAAATTGACTGAAGACTTGACCGCGCAAACGAAAGCTTTCCTTTGGAAACATCAAAAGTCGACATTTTTTTTCCAAGTGAATTGAGAACTCAACTAAGTCAATTAAAGATGCTCAAAACTGGTGGTAGATAAATTACATGACAACGTCTTAATCATTATCATATAAATGGATTTTATTTAAACTAGAGTGGTATCACAAAGTGTCTTGGCAATTTGAATACGGTAGGTCATAAATGGGATGAAGCGCGTGATTATGCACATAAGCAAAAGTTTTACAAACCAAAACAGTCAGATAAAAAATACTAGTGCAAAACCGCATCGCTTTGAAACGATTTAGGTCTTAAAACGAAGATAATAAACCAAACTATTTTTAGTTCGCTAGCAGCGACTGACAAAACATACAACGAACATTCTAAAAAATGAATTTGATAAGGCAGGACAGTGTTCTTACATACACTAAACTTTACGGATTGCTATACTTCGAGGCTAAATTTCAACGAACTATTAACTCTGAAAAATTTTTCAAACATTTAGTATGTCTGCAACAAGATGCGCTAGCAGCAGCTGTTCCAAAACGTATCTGATGAACAAAATTTAAAGAACTGTTTGAACGAACACGGCCAAATCGGGTTTACCTCGGTGTTAGAAGCTCACAGCTGACGTCATCAGGGTTCCGTGAGAGGTGTACCAATGATGTCACAGTGTAGGCAAAAAGCTTCGTTCTGACGCCGAGGATTTGCGATACGGTGCATACTTACATTCATACTGTACAAAATTTACTTCAATTATGGGAGGTGAATTGACGTTATGAACGCGCTCGACGTCTGGTTAACGTCAGGTATATATTGACTTGAAATGTTGAATTTAACTCCCATAACTTAAAGCATATATTCCATTGTATGAGTAGAAGAGTGCAACGTATCAATATTGTGAGGGCGATTGATGGCCTATGGTGACGTCACCCAGTCTCAGACTGGGTTCACCAGTGGTGACGCCATCCAGGTAGAGCCGCCAAATCTGCCCTATTCAGTTTCCCTTGTTATTTCTGCCTCAACTGACACCTTGGCCAGACGGTTGTACCTTGGCTACCCGCATGCTAATGTATGCATTTCTGCCCGAAATTCCCGGATGTATCCATTGATTCTGCCCGGATGTGCAGCTGCTGTAGGTTTCTTCATGCGAACTTGCAGATAATTTAAACGAGAGGCTTTTCGAGCTAGCCGAGCAAGAAACCATGGTTCTACTTGAGAAATTAACTTAGAAAAAGCTAAAGAAGTAACTAAATATAGTATCGAAAAAATAGCACAGTGTAGGTTTGCATGTAATAAAATAGAATTTATTCCAGTGTTTTTATATATATCTTCAGTGTTAACCTAATTTTGTCTTTTAGCGTTTTTTAAATATACGTTGTCAGCGATTTTTATTACGTTATATTATATTTATACGAATAGCTTGTGTTTTTATTTATTTATTTTTTTTATCAGAAGGTAATCTTGTTTGAAAAGAAGTCGCGATTTATTTTAAGAGAAGAAAGGAGCCTAAGAGAAATATGTTCGTTTGGCTGGAAAAAATGAAGCAGCGGCTTTATGTTTTAATCATGCACTTAAAATAAGCAACTGATTGATAAATCTGGAAGTAGTTTGACTTGCCACTTATATCGGCAAACTATTTCTCTATCGAACCGTAACACAGCCGTAAAAAATTAAGCCGAACTCAAAACCATGCTGAGAGATAAATATTTAGTAAAACCTGTGTTTTTTTTCATCAACCCTGAGTAAACCAGACTCTGTGATTTTGATCAACCAGCGTTGACTGACATGATATGATGCTTTTTGCCAGATTAGTCAACTGCTTTTTTTTTTATCAAACCACGCTGGAGATCAGAAAGATGTGCTGACTTTGCTTGCAAATATCAGTTCATATTATGAATACTGAAGGTCGGCAAACGAACGTATTGGCAAAGCACTTATAGTTTCAGACATGACAATGACAATCTCGTAAAATTGTAAATATCACATCGTTTTAAGAGTGCAACAATTAAACATTACAGATATTTTTTAAAACAAGTAATATTGTTATCGTTTTAAATGATTTTCCGACGTGCTGTTGCCCAGCGATTTCTGTATTGTACAACTCCGAGAGAGTGTGTCGCTTTGCCAATTGGTTATGTCGACTATTAAAGTACATTCAACACAAGGAATATGTTTATATAAAATACATAAACCAATTTGATCGGCGGCGACGACAAACAAACAACCAAATCAGCTGAGAAGCAGTAATCTTTATAATCAAAACGATAAAATTCTTATAATCATTTTGCATGTTCAAGTTTGGAGCTTCGGTACCAAACTGCCACAAGATTGCGAACATTCAAGCTAAACTGTATTATTTTTTAACGTTTCCAAAAAAATTTATTTTATTACAACACGTTTACTTGGTATACTGATAAGTCAAACGATTAATAAAATGCATGAGTCCTTTTTGTGCTCTTGTTTTTGTGTGTTCCCGGAACCTATATTATATGAATATCAGCTTGACTTTTACTCGACTAAAAGGGACTGTAATCGAAACGACAACCAACTTTGTCATCGATATGATTCTAATTTGTCTATCTACCGACTAGATCATCCTAGTTTGTCCACATCGTTAAATTTGTAGGTAAAGACTCGATGATTAACTTTTTTTTCTCAGATCACTCCAGTCTCAAAGATACTAAAAGTCAAAGATATCAGATTGGTCGAAAAAACCTTGTAGAAAGATTTGAAACGTAAGAGGTTGACTTTGTACAGTACGTACAGGCCGAGTTAAAATTCTTTGCCAACTAAAGACTGCACAAAACAAACTATAACTTGTTTCGACCAGTTTAATATCCAGAGAAAAAATAGTCCCTATATAGAATCAATGCAAAATTTTATACTCACAACTCTCTGGAACGTGTGCCTTTTCTAACCATTCAGGGTGTAGTTCATCCGAAAAAAAAGCCAAAATAGCGCGCATCAAGTTGGGCATGTAATTTCGATGGTTTTGTGGCCTTTGTTTGTTAAGGTTCTGTTTTTAATAAATTTTAAACATATACAAAACTTCAGACATTTAAGCTGTCCATTCAAGGCGATTCAGCAATTAAATATAAAAATCTGTCAATAAGTTCGACTTTTCAAAACTTGGATGATTATTCAAGCGTAGATTACATAGAGTAAAAGTTGTTGACCAGCAACTGGTCTCCCAAACTGATATTAATCCTGAAAGAATTGCGCAACCCGAGAAACGTTATGAGTCGACGCGCGTGTTTTATTTTCCCGGGGGGGGGGGGATTCTTCACTTAGTTTGGTGAAAGAATGACGCAATGTGACGAACGTTATGAGTCGACGCGCGTGTGATATTTCCCGGGGGGGGGAGATTCCTCACTCATTTTAGAGAAAGAATGACGCAACCTGACAAGCGTTATGAGTCGACACGCGTGTGTTATTTTTCCGCGGGGATTCGTCACCCATTCTGGTGAAAGAATGACGCAAACTGACAAACATTATGAGTCGACACGCGTGTGTTATTTTTCCGCGGGGATTCGTCACCCATTCTGGTGAAAGAATGACGCAACCGTTTTCAGACCAAATCATGCCCCTACGCGATTTCAGACCAGACGCTACATTTTTTTATCCATTTTCAATTCCGCCCCAAAACGATATCTAATGCCCGATTTCATACCCAAACCGCTCGAAAACCCTAACCTTTGGCGCCGCACACATCCATGTAGCTCAGGGAGTATTTTACCCCGGGGGTGCACATAATTTTCTAGTTACAATTTTGTTGATACCAATAAAATCGTCTAATTGGAGTGAGTTGCACCAGCTAATCAATCAAAACTTTATAGTTCTAAAGAAATATTCCGGAACATCTTATGCAGTTGTACAGTGTAACAACTGCAGTTCTAAAAAGCTAATTTTTGTTCTCAAACTGCGGTCCGTTTTCGCGTCTGAGTTTTCGGAAGGAATCGGTTTTCCCGTGCGACTTTCGCAACATCTCTGTTTCGTGGTTAATTTTCTCATTCTGAAAAACACCACGGGTCCCCGGTCCCAGTCCAGTGTTTTTACCTTAAAATAATAAGTGCCCCAAATTGTAAGACAAAGCGCGTTTTTTGTTGTCAGAGCATGGTCGAGAAGTAATTTAGGGTGCGATCCCGAAATAAGATTACATGGATTATCATCCCTGAAAATAATTTCAGCCAATCACAGCCCAGATCAGAATTAAAGCATGTATTCCTATTACGGAATAGGCCCAAACGAACGCACCCTTAATTCTACACCTACATAAAAAACTGGCCTCTGATTGGCTGGTTTACAGTGTATTTTTCTTTAATCCGTGCAATTAAAACCTTAATCATATACATGAAAAAATTACTTGATTCTAATTGGCTAAGAGCAGTGCAATTACATTGTAATTCTGTGCAAAAAAGTGTAATTCTGTGCAAAAATGTGTAATTCTGT
>JAOBYE010300318.1:3096-15627 GCA_025403585.1 Parazoanthus swiftii | reverse complement strand
ACCAGTAAGAAGCTAGCAGCTTCGCGAGTATTTTTCAAGAGCCTCTGCGAATTAATTGCTGTTTAATCAGCTAAACTGTCTCACAACACTTAAACTTGTAGTTCAAGATGAACCTCGAAACATCTTTTGGCAGCTCGTATATTTTGCAAATGTTCACCTGCTCTTTCTAGAGGATCTCGAGTAATCTCCGCCTTCAGTAGAGCAAAACAGGAAGTAGACTATGGTAATCTTTTCTTTATTTTTTGATCCCCTATTTGTTATCTCTCTAATTTCAAAATATTAGTGAGTAAAATAGCAACGGTTTACTACATTTCTGCTTGATTTAACCAGCAGCTAAAACTTTCCTCTCAGTCTTGATATGGTAGTTCTGCTTCAGTTGAGTTCCTTGGCGACAAGTGAGGATCAACGTTGTAAGCGAAGCAACGACTATTTTGCAATATTGGTTTACAACTACATACGTACATTTTTACTTTTGAACATGAAGAATCTAAACTTTTGTTGGGCTGAAAGAACAAAACATATAATGAGAAAGAGCGTGCATATCAAAATTAGATAAACCTTTTTCAAAATTATATTCCACAACAAGCATGAAACAACAGAAGCACCACAGAAACCACAACGATAAGAAAGAACACGTTTTCAATTCTAAGATGTCGGATATGATATTTGACGCCATGTGGTGTCATAGTTAAAGCCACTTTGACAAACATGTGCAGGGTTTGGCTAGTGGCCGTAACCCTGTTTAGAGTATTCTGTGACATTTTTTGAAGATGTTCTATATCTTTCAGAAACTATCGATCTTTTTACCTTCCAAACCAAGTCAAGTTTGCCATGGTTACATATCGTACTCCCTCGAAAACCAAAAGGATTTCAACCTCAGACGTCAAGCAAAGCGAGGTTGATATTTGTTAAACTGTATTTTCCACTGAACTATACAAATACACAATAATTTACCATCCTATGTTTGGACCTATTTGCACAGCCGATTGGTACATCCCTTATCTTAATATGACCGGAGTGTGGTCGACGGAGACGGAACAGGCTGCTTTAATAGTGAAATTTATCTTGTGTTATGCCTTGCCGCTGCCGGTGTTGTTCACAGCGTATTTCCTCATTATGTGGCGTCTGTGGAAACGAAAGAATCGTGGTCAGTTTAACGACGACAAACAGGTTATGAGCAAGATTATCGCACAAAACCGCAAGGTGGTGCAGATGTTGCTTACAGTGTCAACAGCGTTCGCTATCTGCTGGTTACCAGTTTATATTGTTCACTTCTTCGAAACGTTTGGCGAAACACAGCAACCTTTACTTAGTGCAACTGTGACGGTAAGTTATGAGTTGCGTGAATCGGGATACTCGCGATACTCCTTTTGTTTTATTTTACGAGACTGTGCCGCCCTTAACAATAAGAAGAAGAAGAAGAAGAAGAAGAAGAATAAGAATAATAATTTATTATACATATTGCGCAAACTAACCTTTGAAAATGACCAAATGCGCCTCCATAACATTGATATATAAAAACTTGAATTGAAGGGATCCTAGGCCAAAAATCAATCACTTGTTTACTACCATTGTAAATCTATATACATAACGTCACATTTCAAGGAAACGCGGGGGAAATTAAACAAGGAACAGTCAAATTAAACTACTCAGAATTTCCTTTGTGAACATCCTCGGAAACCCGGGGGCAGTCAGTCTCGGAAGGGGCCGTTTTTAAAAGATCGGACGCCGAGTGAAGCAAGGCTGAGAGCGGTGAGGCCGAAGGCCGATCCGCGAGAAGCGAAGTTAAAACTACTCTTGACTTTTGTCGGCCCTGAATTTTCTCCCGCCCGATGGACTACCCCTGGGTTTCCGAGGATGCTTTTTGAACAGATTTTTAACATTTAACTGCCACGACGGCTTAAGGAAATGCAAAATTATCCGTTGAGAGCAAAATAGTTTTATCAGCCGAGGATCCCCAAGAGAATGTTTTTCAGGCCGATTTGGTCTGAAATAGGATGTAAGTTTTGCCTGATTAGTCTTGAAGGGGATATAGTTCAGTAAAGAATCAGTGGTCGATAAAGGCAAATTTTAATTTGCACAACGTACCGCCCGGGCTGTGTTGCAGTCCCGGTTATTTTTGTTTGCCAGTCAACTATTTTGAATACAGTGTAGGTCTGAATTAGGGTACTGAAGGGGAGGGGTCTTCCGTAGCACTGTGAGTAAGAAACCCACTCCAAGCCGAAAAAAAAAACTATTATAGCGAATAGTGTCAGTATCCGCAGCAGATATTTGTTTATGTGAAAAATTAGCCTTTTGCAGCTGGGGGAGGGGGGCTCCTGAAAAATTACGAAAGATCGGGAGGGAGAGGGGGGACATGCCAACCTTTAGAGATCACGTTCCCCAAAAATTCACCGGTCCCCCTAATGATAAAAATGAACCGCCCCAATCTTTAATGGTGAAGTCGTGTTTTATTGGGATCAACCGTTTCAACCTAAACCGGTTTTGGTTGGATTGGTTGAAAATCCCAATAGAACGTGTTTCAACCTTTTTTGGTTTCCAACCATTTCAACCTGCATTTGAAATGTTTGACCAACCAAACCAACCAAAAACGGTTTTTCCCAATAGAACACAAAATAAACCCAACCAACCAAAAATGGTTGATCCCAATAGAACACGGCCTAACACATTGTCCTCTGTGTATCATCGGCCAACTCCTAAGTCGTTTCCTTTCGCGATAAAGCTAACAATGAGAAAAAACCCTTGTTAGAGTTTTTAGCAGCAGTCTTCTTTTAGACAAATGGTGCTCAGGTCATTCCCAAAGCCAACTTTCCTGGTCGGGACTGTTTTTCCAAAAGCCATTAAAATTGGGATATTTAGCCTCCCTGACATGCGTGGCGTGACACTTCGAAGCTATGAAGTCACGCAAGTATCAGCTAGTGCTTGTAGCAACTTATCAACCTAACTGAATACTACTCTGCCAATTTGAAACCGAACTGGCCACGTGCTGCATTCTGCAGAAATCAATACTTGTAGGTTAACGTTACACGTACTCACGTGTAACACTTGTTGCGTGACTCTTTTGTGTTTGGTTTTACTCATTACATGGTAACGTTATATCATGTTTATTTTTTCGGTTCTGCTTATCATTATTTCGTTGTTTTCAGCAACTATTTTTCTTCCTGGCCCACGTGAACAGTGCCATCAATCCCTGCATCTACCTGAGCAGCACTTCACTTTCTCTAAGAAACTTCTAGTAATTTTACATATACCGACAGTTTCCGCTTTGAAGACAACATTTAATGGGGATTTATAGCTATAAAAACAGTTTAATGTTTAATGTTTCAACTGTCATATTTATTGACATTACAGAAAGGTTTATGTTCATTCAAGCTTTTTTGCACTATGGAGTCTTTTATATTACCTTTTTGGTCAGATTGCTGAATTTTTAGAAGCTTCGACGCGTCAGTCGTGGTCGCGGTAGTAGTGATAGTATGGCATTTTATCTACGGCGGGGAAGCTGCTGGTATCAATTTTTTTCGCAATGTCTGCTTTGATTTTTCAGATTTCCCAAAATCGAAACTAATTATCGATATTTCCACGGAGTTTCTTACAGGGCTCACAACTCCAAACCCTCCCCCCACCCCAAACGTCGCCCTGACGTTTCTCGTGGAAAAACCGATATGTGGCGCGCCCCTTAGTTGTTTCCAAATACTTCTCAGTATTTGACAGAATCATTTCACAGTTCATCCGAAGAGAGATAAGCTACGGTAATGCGAGGAACAAAAACATACAACTCGTCTCGCAGCGTTGCTGCAAAACGAGTTGAACAGAAAGCGAAATCTCTTGTTCTCTTTCTGCCTCCGCCACTTTGTTTGTTTGTGCACCATGAATGATTTTTGAGCCGCCTTTGACATGACACTCTCAACCTATCAAGAGCGCCAGAAAGTAAACTTGTTGTAAAACAAGTTTGATTTGGAGCGGTAAAGCATTCAGCATTTGGAGATTTTGTTGCAAAAAGCAGTACGGACTTCTACTTTCTGCAACACACGTTTGCAACTTGCAGCACACTTTTTGTCGGGAGACAAGTTTTGTGCTGGGGATGTAAAACGCGTACGGCGGCATCGCTGTTCATCTCGTTTTGCAGCAATGTTCGAGACGAGTTTGTTGCTCGTATTACAATAGCTTTAGGAGTGGATAACTTTCCGGCCAATTTTGTATTCTGGAAACCATTAAGCTTATTAGATACTGATACTGAAGATGGCATGAATCGATAAACGTGACAGGAGTGCAAAGGTTTAAATATGACAAACAACACAAATGACGCGTCAAGTTCCTAAATATGGGTTCTGTACCCATCGCACACAAAGACATACACTGCGCTGCTGATGAATGGATTTTCCAACATTCAGTCACTGAGAACCAAGGTCTGTATTTGATAATGTCACATCTATATGAGGGTGACAGTGACAGAAACCTGAACTGAAAACAGTAATTTACAGTACTTGGATTTTCATTAATCAAGAGCGTATTGTGTTGAAGGAAATTGCTCTCCTAACTTGGAGTTGGAGCAAATTAAAAGCATAACTAAGGTCATGAAACAAATTTCTTATATAAAAGGTCTTAAATAACTGTGTTTGTTTTTATCTCTAGACTAAGATTTTAGCAAAATTGTAAATTTTATGTATAATACTGAGTTTATTTCAAATTTTTTAAGAAATGTAAATTTTAATTCGGCCAAAATGGCTTAAAACTGGTTTTAACTCCATGTAAGAACGTAAAAGGGACACTCTACAAGTTAGATAAGATTTTAATTTCAAAAGAGCGATATTAACAAAAATTTTGGCCCATGTCGCAATCGCTGTAAATTCCAATATAAAGTGTAGCTGTAGCTGGTTTTACAATTACACTCATAGCCAAACACTCTCTGTAAAATTTTGCAGCTCTAGCTTGGGCTACCTGTGCTCTAGCTTGGACTACCTAAGGTTTCAGTTCAACAGCTCAGCCAACTGTTACTCGTAGATCCTCAACAGACAGTCTCTGAATCGGAAAATCGATCATCTGCGAGTGCATTACGATATATCGCAACCCCTTTGGCTTTGACAAAAATTTTGATGATTATCTGCGAGTTCAACATATATAAATATATATATGCATGCTGACAAAATTTCTGTAGGGTGACACGTCGATGAAAATACATTTGCCCTCCGCGAGACTCCACATGTTCTTTTCAATGAATATTGACTTAATAGTTACCCTATCTGAAGAAAAAAGACGAAAAACTCCCACTAAATCTGCTTCGCTTTTCACTCAATTCTTTCTCGCCGTCTGACGTCAAACCTGGCAAGTTTGATAGTCAGTTTCAGAAGTTCTTGACCTATCTATGCACACGGCCTAATCTCAGGCCACTTTTAAGTTTGGTATTGATGATACCTACCGACGGGTTATTTTCGTAGTTAATATCAAAGGTGACAAATTACTCCTTAATTTTGGCGCGAAATTTCAGCGTTAATTTATAACTTCACATGTGAAATTACAGTGTAAAAAATCCACCGGCGATTTTGAACGTAATTTGTTACCCATGATATTAAAAGGTAACCAAATGGCAGACTCGTGAAATTAGAAAATAATTTCACTTGCGTTTTGTCAAAATTCTAATAATTTCCTCGCCTAATAGCCTCCAATGCAGCCGCCTTATTTCCTTCGCCGCGGGTTCCCTGGAGGCTATCCTCTAAAGGCTCGGGAAATTAATAGAATTTTGACAAAACGCGCGTGAAATTATTTCCTAATTTCACTCGTCACCATTTGATTACCCATACTAAATTCTAGAACAGTGTTTGGTAGCTCTTCGTCTGTTTCTTGATCGTCACCTCCTTTTGTTACTTCAGTCATTTTTCATTTGGAAATCTTTTTAAAACACCTTTTTAGTGATTAAAAGTTTTCTGAACATGATTTCGTGCGTTGCGATTTAGAAACACAGGTGTGCATTTATGGAGACTTAAGTGAATTATCGTGCCATAGAAAAAGCCCGTGAAGAATTGCTAGTACACAACCTTTTTTATCGAGCAAGTTTATTTATATTGGGGTGATACACATGCCACATCATATAATGCTGTTGAGGATAAAAAAAACCCCGCTTCTTTGATGTTCATTTTGAGAAAATAGTCTGTCTAGTATAGAAAGGAAAGGTACACAAGAAATGCCATTCATCTTCAACTGACAAAGGTTGTATCACAGGATAGTAGAAACGATTTTCAAATGGTAATATAGGGGGTCAAGCCGCGACTGCCCTCAAACCAAGAAGGCGATAGAAACCGTGCATGCATTGGTCCATTTCAACATCGAGAATATAACAGGCCCGTAGCCAGGATTTTTCTTGGGGGGGGGGGGGTGCAAATTTCGTAAATTTGGACCCTTAAAAGCCAAATTTATGGGACAAACACACTTATGGCCGTTTTTTTTTTTAGTCGTTTCGATTTACGGTAGCACCAACTGTTACGGTCAGAGCGGGTTTCTTCATGGTCTTATTAAACCTCCAAATGCGGACCTTTTGGGGTCCGTGGGGGGGTGCGTACGTACCCCGCGCACCCTCCTGCCTACGGGCCTGTATAAGGGAATTTATAATTAAATGCCATGTTCATGTGCGTAAAAATGAACACGTTGACACTTCCTGATCCCTAATTATTTCTCTTGTTAACCCTTGAAGGTTTCGTGTTATACTCAAAACTGTCTGTGCCTTCAACATTAAACAGGGGCGAGTGCAGAGATTTCGGAAAGAAGGGACGAACTCGCAACGTTATATTTTCAGTGTTTTTCTTTAAAAAAATATTTTCAAAATTGCCCGACGAACATGCCCCCGTTAAACTTTGAAAGTTGTGGTACTCAGACTGAGCATATAAAAACATTATATTGTAGAACAATAAAAAACTGTAACTCCTTAACCAATAACATTTCAATATTGGGCCTTAAGTGTATTTAAGAAAGTAGTAGTCTATTGATTTTTTAGTTTTTCAATAATACATGTTATCGCATTTTATGTCTTGACTGTTGGTCCTCTCTTTACAGGACATAAATAAGTACAAAATCCCGCGATATATAGACCAGCTATGTTTATTGCTACGCAAAAATGTATATAATAAACTATAGATGACAAACCCATAAAGAATTAATGTTCTTTATTTCTGCTCGACAAAACGAATTGATTGTTAACACTGATATTTGCGTTTCCTAGTTACTGATCTCCTTAACAACTAAACTACTTGAACCAAGCCTCGATGCTTGCTTAATGGTTTGGACGACTGCCACGGTTAAATCAAGATCTGCAAAAGGGACATTTGTTTTGATTGCCCCTTATGCATCGTCCAATTCTGCATTCGCACCGCTTACCGCATTGGCAGGCTGTTTGTTTCCAAAGGGGGTCCTGTTATAGAACAAACACATTAGTGCTAAGAACAATAATCAGAACTCTACTATTAAAACAGATGGATGTGACCACGCAGTTTACAATAGACACACAAACACGAACATACGGCCAACATATGCATACACATACATTGACACTCCCATATTAGATAGTAGTTGCAAGGACACTAAAGGTGCGCATGCGCATTCAGACATATACGCATTTGCACACGTACAAAAAACTTCACGTGCACGTATACACACAGTGACATGCACAACATACATGTAAACATTCCAACATACAAAGCCGACAAACACAAACGATTTAATACTTTTTACGTACCCATGCACCGCGCACATACACATACAAATACACAACATATACACTTTTGAATAAATATTATAACTGAACTGCAAAAAGATATGTACACATATATCTTAGTTTCAAATCTTACTGTATTTTTGCAACGAACTCGATAAAGTTAAGTTAAAGTTTTTGTTTTTGTTTGTGTATTAGTTAAAATATTTGTCAAAAAAAAATTGTGAATTTTTTCACTTTTACCGATCAGTAACGAACCCTTATTATTCAACCTTGTCTAATAATCGAAAGTCTAATAATCGAAAGATTATTAAAAGAATTAATTATTGAAAGATATTAGAAAACTCACACATCCACCAGGCTTAGTTGGTGGACATGGTCCTGCCTCTGTATAATAGGCGGACGAAATCGCATTTGCGTGTCCTTTTGCCGTCATGCAGTCACGGAAGCACTTATGATTCTTTCTGCTGATACTGCTTCTACACCAAGGGTAGGAATTCCATCCCAAGAAGATTATTGGATATCCAGGAAGGATGGGGTTGGAGGCCCCTGGAAGCATGTGTTTGTTAACAGAAAAGACAGATCAGGACATTAACAACAACGCGTCGTGCATAGGAACTACATTTTACTTATTGAAACAACTACAATACTGAGAGACACAGTAAATGTGATTGTTTGAGGCTGATAGATATTTGTTTAGTGCCGGTACATCGTGGGTTTGCATTGTGAATCCACAAATGTGAAACTGTGAATTGAACCGAGTTCAACCGGCGGTTCAAAGCCATGGCGCGGCGCTTTGTCAGTTGAGCCTCGATTTCAGGTATCTGAAATATGAGTGCTTCGCGTCGTTTCATTCAAATGCGGCAGCAGGCAGAAAAAAATGCTTGCTATCATTCGATTGTTTTTGCCCATCGCGATTAGGCCATCAAACAGTGTGGCTCAAGACCTGAGGCTGAGGCAGACGACATAGAGCTAAGTAGCATTTTATTTCTTACAAGTAAAGTTGAATAGGTCAACTGCCAGTTCAAAATAGTCTCACAAACTCATGATGTATTGGCGCCTTCGACTTAAGTAACCATATACTTTTTAAACTTGCTTGATGAGTAAACGGGTGACTCCCTACAAGCTTGTTAGTACTGACACATAAAATAGTTAATCTCCAGGCGCGTAGGCAGGGGGGAGGGGACGGGGTGCAAATGATGCGTTAGAAATAACGAACTTTTCAAGACATAAAGCTGGCCAAAGATTGACGCTAACTTAGCTTTTAGCAGGAAAGATAAGCCAAATTTGTTAAAGTATTTCTGTCGACGATCTTTCTCCTTTTCACTCATTCATTTAAATGACAAAATCTTTGGAGGATGTATTTATTTGGGTTTCTTTTTGCTTTGTTAGTCATTCGTTTATGTGTCAATGTGATAAGGACCATCGCAAAGTCAACTATTGAGGAGACAAACCTGGTCGTGTCTATATCGTTCGAAAAATTAAGCCAAAAAATTAACACATACGTATACATAGGCTTATGAAAAAGAGGCACTTAGCAACCATTGACAGTATAGTGTAGTGATTCATGACCGACATATGGTTCGCCATTTTTTAAGCTATATCATTTTAATTGTTTGTTTGTTTGGGTGTTTGTTATGATATACTTACAGTTAAGCAAAGCCGTTGCGCCAGCAGTCATGCACAGGATCAAAATCACTGTTTTCATCACGATTGTTCTATCAAAAGAACAATAAAAAGTCAACATTTCAAACATCAGTTGCCCCTCGAGAAGCTGAAAGGAAATCTACAACTAGTGACGAGAAAGTTCGTTGTTTAGTCCTTGTGCCCTCGCTATGTCTCCAAGAGGTGATGTATAAAGTGAGTATAGGATAGGATCTAGCAGTGACTCTTGGGGAAGGCCTTGGGATATGCTATGAGAGAACGATATACCATTGTTGACCTTGACAAACTGAGTGCGTCCAGACAAATACGACCGAGACCAATCTAAAGCTTTGTAACAGAGTGGGCGAACGATGGAGTACAATTCATCCATTGTGATGCACTTGAATTGACTTAGTTTGAATTCGAATAGCAGTACATCAGAAAATAATTCAACAGCAGGTATACCTCGCTGGCCTAATTCGAAGCGAATAGTAGCAGTTTTATGATTCAAGAAAGCAAGCTCTTCACTGGTTTGAAGAGGCGGGTATTTCGGATCAGGATCAAGATGCAACACTTTGTAAACTGTTCCAAATAGTTTCCTTTGATCGTGCTTACTTTCTTTAACTAGATCTGAGTAGTACTGTGAAGATTATAACTAGCTGAGACGATGGCATTGCTGAGCGAAATTAAGACGGTCAGAAGATTCCCTAGTTACTCGCCAGTGCGTTTCAAGCTGTCTCCGAATTCTCTTTTTGCTCTTAATCTCATCCGTATACCACGGAGCAGCAAGACGAATAGTAACTTGCTGCGTTGCCAATGGCGCATGATTATCCAGGATAGCCAGAAGTTCAGAGTTGTACAGTTCAACCTCTCTAAATAAATCATTGGGAGATTCCAAAAACAGCCGAGAATGTTCAATATCCTCTTTGAAAGAGTTGATATCAACTGATTCACTTGCGAAAGGTGATGGTTTTACGTTCAAAGCATGGTTTCTTAAATTAAAGTTCGCCCTTCACTGTGTAGTGGTCAGAGATACAGGAGTCTTGAACTGTAACGGATTGTACAATATTCTCATCTTTACGAGTTATTACCAGATCGAGGATATGTCCAGCACGATGGGTTTTCTCATTAACATGTCGACAGAGATTGAATGGTTGAAGAATATTCATAAAGTTTTTGGAAGGTCCATCACCTTTGTTGTCAACATGAAAACTGAAATCACCAGCGATTATCAAAGAACCAGGTTTGGCTGAGTAGTTCTCCAGACGTAAACCAAATTCATCCATGAAATGTTACTAAACATATTGTAATAAAAATGGAGCTAAAGACATGACAGCCATTCTGATCTTGGCGCATGAATACATAAATTATATTGTATAATGGTGTTGATTAATTTTCTTTCTATCGGTGTTTGGTTTTACTGAACATAAAGTTTTATACATACATGTGAACCTCGCTCGCTATATCTTGCTGGTTGATACATACCTCTTATAAGCCGAGTGCGAGGTCCATATGGCAAGTTATGGACCGAGTTTTTCCTTCCTTTTATGGCCCAAGCGCGAAGCGCGCGAGCAATGAAAACAAGAAAGGAAAAAACGAGGACCCATAACTTGCCGTACGGACCGAGCAAACAAGGCTAATAAGATGTTTATTATATGGCTTTGTTGATTATTTGAAGCAAGTGAGGCTGTAAATGACAGCTGCTCCAGAACTAGAGGTCCGTACGGCTACTTGACCAATCACAGCACGCGAAATCAGTCAGTAACATAATAAAAAGAAAGTATATTTGTTTTCTGTTCAGCTTGTTTAAAATTTAATTTTACTGTGTCTTTAGAAGGCCAGTAAGGTAACAAGCAAAGCCGTTGTGCCAACAGTTATGCACAGGATCAAAATCACTACTTTCATTTCTGATTTTAAAAAAAAACAGCGTTTCATATCAAATACCAAAGACACCTCGAAAAACTGAAAGAGTAGAAACTACATGCAACAAGACTTGCTCAGTGCAATGAGTAAATAGAGCAACGAATTCAGCGAAAGCATATTAAAGAAAGACCATACAAGAACTGGTTCCATAGCTTATTTATGATTTTGGCTTATTTAAGTAACAGCCAGCACATTAGGTCTTGTAAAGTAGTGACAAACAAAAATATACCGAGAACACTCTTTATTTTACAAAAACCTTTTTAAGAGAGCGTTGAGGCTGAAAAGATCCCCAAATCTGTGAAAATAGCGAGGCCGGGGATACGTAGAGAACAATTATTTACAAACTGTGTTTAGTTTAGGTAATTTGTTGTCAAACTGTAAAATAATGCTCGTCCAGAATCGCCTATTCTCGATATATAAGCCAATTAGTCAAACTTGTACATCTTTGAAGAACACATTAAATTACTATACTTTGAGAGAGCCAGGGTTTCTAACAAATTACTAAAGCGCAGTCATTATAAACTGTTGTATTTCCACTTTGTGTTGGCTTGTGTGAATAGAAACGTCATTTTAAGGAAATGCACCAAAACCTAAGAAAATCAAAACGTTTCAAGAAAATTTTAGGCTGAAATCCACAAGATAGTTAAGAACATCCAGGCTCAGCCCTAAAATTTTGATGTTCTAACAAAAAAAGAGTGTGTGAAGTATTGAAAAGCAATTTTTGCTGGCTGAATTTTTGAAACTATAATTTAAGAAGTTTGGTTGAAAGCTTATCTATACTCGGACTTTGCTAGAACATTGCATAGTTGCTTGGTCAGTTGACATGCTTTATGCCTACCTGAAATAAGCTGACAATTCAACTTGTTTGTTCTTTACTTCTTCTTCTCTGGACTGATTGATCAGCTCTATCAGTTTGTATTAAATTTTCTAACTCGCTTAAATTACATCAGACGTCTTCTCAACAAAACTAGCACCTCCCAGCAAGGAAGCATAGTAAACCAAACACTTAGTAAATAAAACAAAAACTCACTCCTTGTTTGATCTTGTAGACACAACTTGATAAATAACCTTATGTAGAGAACCCTTTTAACATGCTTTCCTTCTTTGGTTCTGAACTTAGTTTCATATGGAAGTACATAGTTTCATATGGAAGTACAAAGTTTCATATGGAAGTACATATGGAAGTAGATAAAACAAAAACTCACTCCTTGTTTGATCTTGTAGACACAACTTGATAAATAACCTTATGTAGAGAACCCTTTTAA
>JAOBYE010300096.1:0-15631 GCA_025403585.1 Parazoanthus swiftii | reverse complement strand
CGCGAGAAGAAAGGTTCTGGATGTGCAACTTTTGACTTAATTCCATCGCCAGGCAAATGTTCTCTTATAGCGGAACGCGACCCTCGTTGCGAAGTGGGTTTCGAACTATCTCCATGTAAGCCGAACATTATTTTGATTCCCGCTGGCAAGTTGGATGTAAAATATTGTGGCAAGAGTCGCCTTTTCCACCAAGCGGGATTTCCTAACAGTTTACAGAGACATCGTGCACTGTCTTTTGTCGTCCAAAACAATGCTAATAACGATGCCCGAGAGCAAATACCGGGTTCTTCACTGGATAGCGTCTTACGCATCGATAAAGTGGCCGAAGCTGACTCCCTTTTGTGTTATGTGATGGTTGATCCTGGGAACCAACATTCACCGAGCGTTAGCTGGCGATCCTATGAGCTTTTCCGAGATGTCGAGCAGGGATTTTATTTGCAGAAGCAAGGAGATAGGGCATCAGCAAGAATAGTTATGCGGAAGGACTTTGTTGGGGATGAAGCTCCCCATGGTGCTGTGATCGTAAACAATTTTCGCGAGTTTGTTGGTCTCCTTACCTTCCTGGAAAGTGGTCGGCTGCATCCAGTTTTCTTACACAACAACAACTTGGTAAAAAGTAGTCCAGGTTTGTGTACTGTGACATTTGATGATGATGAGTAGCATCGTAGGTGACAATGCCTGGGGGGGGGGACTCTACATTAGCTATATCAGTATATGGGGATGTGCTGCCCTTTAAGTTATATACTTGAGAACATTTTTTTATAAACAGGGTCAGGTTTTGAGTTTTGGGAAGAACCCCCCCTCCCCTACCCCTACCCAAATTTAAGTAAAGTAAAGATGAGAAGGTTGGGGTACTACCTATTATTGAATTAAATCCAAAAGTGAATATCCCTGAGCAAACCTCCGGGCATTTGACTTTTTTGAAAAAATTTGGTCAAATTCCCTGTGGCCGAGGGGATGAAATTCCCCATTATTAAGTGTTCACATTGCTGGTTAAGTGCCCATCTCTGTAAATAGACAAATTGATGAGAGGAGGTGATGGAGAGTTCTCACCTATGTTTTTGGGATGGTTGTGCAGTCCTGATCATCATCCTTAACCCCATTTCCGAGATCCATAAAAGCAATTTTCTAAACCCTATTTCAGACCAAATTCTATACGTGTTAACCCTATTTCAGACGAGCCAGAACATGCATAACAGTATAAATAGGCCAAAAAATACACTGTGGTTGTAACATAGCCCATGTATCTTTCTATCTTTTATCCTGAAATCTGCCAAGCTACAGTTCATGGCAGAGAACTTGGAGCAAATTAAGAAAAAAATTTACAGTTCCTCACAAAAAACCATACTCTATTCCAGACTACTCAGGCAAAATATAACCTCAGACCTAAATATAAATTCAGACACCTATTTATTGAATCATAATTATGCAGTGAGGGAACAACAATTACTTGCAGTACCAGCAACAGAAACCACTATGCATGGACAGTGTGAGAAGAACCCATGTTATCTGTCCACAAATATCAAAAAACACCAGCAATATCAGATTTTGAAGTTCTAACTACTAACTAGATGGCTAGGAAAGGTGTTATGCACTGTTTGATTGCTTCAAATTTAACCAACCTCCTTTTGGAATATTATCAGCCCCTGGGGTTTTTCAGAAAGCTATGAATCAAGTGTTCAATGGACTTGATGGTGTCAAAGTGATTGTTGATAACATCCTGGTTTGGGGTAAGGAAGACCAGGAATATGGTGCGAGAGTACTAAGCATGCTGGAGAGCAACAAACCTTCAGCTGAAGAAAGAAAAGTGCGACATTAGAGTATCGACCCTGAGTTAATTGGTCACCAGCTGACTTCTGATATGGATTAAAACCTGATCTCTAGAAGATTCTTGCCATAAAAGAAATGCCAGAGCCATGTGATAAGGAAGTCCTACAATGGTTCCCCGGGATGGTACAGTGTGTAGTAGTAGGAATGATACTGAGTGGTCCTGGGAACCAGAACACCAAGCTCAAACACACTTCTTGGAAGTTCAGATGCTCCTTGGTAGAAGAGTCAGTACTGTTCAAAGTACTATGTGACTAAACCAGTCATTCTGTCTGTGGACAGCAGCAGCACAGGCCTTGAAGCAGTCTTACTTCAAGACAATCAGCCTGTAGCCTACGCATCACTATTTCTCACACCCACTCAAACCCGATATATGCTCAAACTGACCGTTAGAAATTTCATGATTATAAGTAAATGTAAAGACAGATCATAAGCCTTTTGAGACCATAAACAGTTATACCCGTCACATTTCAGGGGAGGACATTTCCAGTTAGGTTTCTAGTTAGGCCTAACCATCATAACTCATTCCTTGTAAACTATCCTCAAAAGAACAGGTAGTAACAGCGCCAGTTGCCATGGCAACAGTAATACCATAACCATTCTCCAGTTCCATATTGAGGCAACATAAGCTCTTCCTAAGAAGCCTAACTGTCCTAACCAGCCTAACTTTTTTAACCAGCCTAACTTCCCTAACCAGCCTAACTTCCCTAACCAGCCTAACTATCCTAACCAGCCTAACTTCCCTAACCAGCCTAACTTTCCTAACCAGCCTAACTTTCCTAACCAGCCTAACTTTTTTAACCAGCCTAACTTTCCTAACCAGCCTAACTATCCTAACCAGCCTAACTTCCCTAACCAGCCTAACTTTCCTAACCAGCCTAACTTTTCTAACCAGCCTAACCAGCCTAACTTCCTAACCAGCCTAACTTTCTAACCAGCCTAACTTTCCTAACCAGCCTAACTATCCTAACCATCCTAACCAGCCTAACTTTCCTAACCAGCCTAACTTTCCTAACCAGCCTAATTATCCTAACCAGCCTTACTTTCCTAACCAGCCTAACTTCCCTAACCAGCCTAACTTTCCTAACTTTCCTAATCGAAGTTTTACCCGACGCGATGCATTACTCCCAATACATAGGACGAGTGGGAATGGGGACGAGTGTGTGAATGAGTTAGGGTGGTTAGGCCTAACTGGAAACCTAACTGGAAACGTCCTCCAATAAAATGTGACTCATATGTAAACGGTTACAAGTTAAGTCCTCTGCGACTGCAAAAAATATTCGTGAAACACACGCGTTATGATCTCAACGTTGATAGCTTAAATGATTAGAAATATTATACGGTTTATTTTCTTCACCCTCTACCTCTACCCATTGTTAGTCACAAGCCTTTATAACTTAAATTACAATATGAGTGTACACGGGTATCCCGTCAAACTAAATAATTGTTTACACATATTCCTACAGTTAAAAATAGGTGTTTAGTGTGCAAAATGGATCACTGTACCACTGAACGAACGTGCTTGCTCTTGATGCACTCCTAACGCAGTTTGAGAAATGTGAAACTTTAATAACAAAGATGTCTGTTTTTCAGATGAATCGAAAGATGGTTGCACCCGCAAAGACCTAACAGCTGATCCTGAGCAGATAAACGGAAAGTTAAATGCAGATCGTTCATTTGAAATTGGCAAGCCCTTTAGTATAGCACGTGAAGAAAAAATGCTGCCAGGCTCAAATGATCACAATGTTAACAAGAATCAACAAGCACAAGAATTGGCAACCACTGACAGTGGTTCCACCAAGTGCAGACAGTTTGAACAAGGCACATCATCACAGGCGAGCTACATTCAACAAGATGAAGAACATGATTCAAGAAATGATCCAAAGGAACCAGCAGCTCTGTCAAACCAAGGATCTCGAGACTCTGAAGAAAATCTGCAGCAATCCGCAGGTAAAGATGAGTTACAAGTAATCAACTCAGTTCTAAGGCAGTGCTCTAATGAGTGTTTCGTACGTCAGTTAATTAGTATTAGCCATTTAATAAGAGTCTTCCAAATGCTGTTGTTTTAGTACAGTTGCATTTACTTTTACGCTGATCTTTGTCTAAAGGCACTTTCCAACCGTTTCACCAGCCTGGTCAGTTCTAAATTGGAGCACGACAACTCTTGGGACTTGTTCTGGCCAGGTTAATCCTGATTAAGGATGGGGGCTGTTTAGTTCTCCCGGGAGAAATGAAACAGTACTAATTACATAAGGGGGACCAGTCTGGTAAGAATCAGCTTCGCCTCGTGCCACTCTAACGCTTCTCTCGTGCTCTCCCAACTTCCCGCGTGCAGCCATAACTCGATAGATGCACGCTCAGCATGGAACATTTCTTAAATATAATAATTTTTATAGTACGCGCGCTGTAATTAGCTGAAAACTCAGCTACGGTTTCCCTACGTTCCTCGTGTCCTCCCAACCTCCAAATTGCAAGTGTTGACATCAAGCTGTGTCACATTTGGATTCTAAATTGTAAAAATTGTAACCGGTTGTTTTGTTTTACCTACTTGTTTTACAGATACCGCGTTACCATTAGTTAACAGAGTTGGGAACCAGGATCAGTTGAGTTTGCCTGGTCCAAGGGCTGTTAACCGTGACAGTTTGCGTAACAGCGGGGGTAGTTCTGTATCGTCTGGCAAAACTGAAGATGAATCAGCGGACAGCGACTATGGGACAGAGATAGCGAGCAGAACCGATGAAGACTGTGCTGCCAATTCTAGTCGTGGCAAGTTTTTTTTTTTTACTTTCGTTAACGGCACATGTTTAAGCAACACTAGGATGTAGTATCGAGTTCGCTTGAGTGTGCAAAATGCATTTGCGTTGCACTGTTCATTGTTCTGTTTATTTTTCACCATTGACAACTGAAAATTGTGATGCACTTGTTTTTAAGCTGGTCACAGGTGTAAGATATCACTTTGTCAGTTGCGTTGGTTTTTCTACGCATCATCAAATGGAATGACAAGTGAACGTCTTTGTGTTCTGAATGGTTGATTTCAATCACGGGACCCTCTGATTGGGTGTTGAATGAAAGAAAATACTACAAAGAAAATTTAAGCCAGTCACAGGCTTCCAAAGCTGAAAATTCAAATGTTTATAAGTGTATTTTTGGCTCGATAAACAGAGACACTATTATAGTGGTTGGGCTACGTCATGCTAGATACTGTATATGGGACCACCGATTTGTGGAAATTTAGTCGCTCTCTCAAAAACCGAAAATTCCAGCGGAAATCAGTGTTGGATTCAGTAGTTTGCATTTAGTTTACATAAATACTTTTGTGCGAATCGCACCTCTTCTTGCGGATTGACGGACGTTAAAACAAGAGCTTTTCAGTGCGCAAGCAATTAATCAAAGACTCGGACATTATGCCTGGTGACTTTAACTATTGTTTTAAGGTGCTAAAAAGTGTCAAAACAAATTCGATTGTCGGGTTAATGAAATGCTCTATACAAGACAGTTAAGTCTGCCACTGAATGCGCAACCCGACTTCATTCGCGCAAAAGTATTTATTTGAACTATATGCAAATTAGTGACTCAGAACTCTTGTATTTTGCATTGATTAGCCATTTAGCCTTGACAATGACAATTTTTACTAATTTATGTATATCAAAATCCTTACTGATTGAGAGTAGATTTTCAAAAAATGTTGTGGACATTGCTATGGAGACTTTCCAAGGTAACTGTATCGTTCGTTTTCAGAAGCTCAAGTTCGACGTCCACAGGAAATGTCAGGTAGCTTTGATGATGTTAACCATCAACCTGACAGCATACCAGGGCAGTATTGTGGAATATCAGAAGAATATGGTCCAAAGATTGATTGGACGGATGTTAGCACCACTGTAAGCCTCCGCTCAGAAGGAAGCGAGACTGAGCAAGATGATGGTGGAGAAGTGAGTGCCGAAGATGAGCGGATGAGCTGTGATGACAGTCTTGTATTAAATCAAAGCCAAAAGTCTCCAGCAATGTCAGCAAGACGACGAAGTGAGCCACACATGAGTCGAAACCCAACACCTGAACGTTGTTACAGTCTTCAACCACCAATACAAATTAATTCAAGTAAGTGAAGCCAGTAGATATGCTGTTATTGCACTTGTTTGTTTGCTTTTCAAAATGCAGTTTGTGAGTTGGTTGTCAAACATATGTTTTTAGCCCCTCTGGAGTTTGACCCATCACATGCCTCCCCCTCCCCTCCCCTCCCCTTGTGCTAATGCTGGATACCACCAGTATACAGTTGCAGTTCCTGTCAGTTCCTCTGCACTAATCTGTCTGTGTATAGGTTGTTCAAATCCCTGTTAGTACTAATCCTTAGTTAACTCTTAATAAAACCAACAGTTAACTTAGGATAAGGACTAATCGGACTTGAACAACTGGGTTCAGATTGTTTTTTCATTAGCCCCCTTCTTCGGTAACAGAGGCTGCAAAAGCTACATTGTATTTTTTCCGCAATCTGTTGCTTGAAGTGTGCTCTTTTCTTTTCAGTTAAAAGCTCCCTTGCGTACAATATAAATATAGGAAAATAGCCTTTTACCTAGGATCAGTAGCTCCGTCAGCCCTTTAGGCGTGTGTCAATGGAAGGTTCCTCCTTTGCCCCCTCTTGTTGTAAGTACTCTGTTTAAGAATATTTAGTATAAATCCATAACTCTGCAACAATAAGTTTACTATCTATTTACTACTTGTTGTTGCTGTACCAGGTTCATTGGTTGCCACAGTTATTGTGCATAATTTGAACATCTTGGATGAGTTGGCAAGACATCTGGACACGTCGTTCTACCACGATGGAATTTTGAGGTGTTGGAAACAACTGGCAAGCTATTTTAACATACCCGAAGATGTCTACCAAAAAGTTAATCAGAGTGGAAACAGCCGACCCACTGAAGAAATGTTTGAATGGTTGCGTGCCACACGACCAGAATTGACCATTGGAAAAATTAAGGAAGCCCTAACGAAGAGTGGAAGAAAAGATCTGGTTAACGTAATAGGCAACAAGCTGAAAGGTAATAAAACGGTTAATTTCCATTTTTTTCTTTTTTTTTTATTGTTTGTGTCCTTCGACAACTGCAAATGAAACATGTACTCTGATCCCCTGAACTAGTTAGCTTTCAAGTTATTTCAGGGGATCAGCTCCTTTATTGATTATTATTTATGTTACCTGTTAATCGAATGATATAACCTACTAAAGGGAAGAAAATAAAATTTGTCTTCTCTTGTCTTGCAGGGCCGTAGCAAGGTGAGGGTCCGGGGGGCCCCTGTCTCCCCAGTTTTTTCCCAAGCAAATGTGTCAAGTTCAGCAATTTGCCCAAAGTCTGAGAAAAACGGGAAATAATTCACTTGTTTTAGACACTAATTTTGTTTCAATTGGCGTTTAAAACCCAGGAATACGTTTTCAGACAAACTAATTTTCAAAATGTGCCAAGGTAGCATGCCCCGGACCCCCTGGAAAGTTCGCACCTTCGGCTTTCGGCGGTGCCCCCAAGTTTTCCAAGGCTTACTACGGCCCTGTCTTGTCTTGTCCATATCGTTTTCTGTAAATCTCAAGTTTAGACAAAGCTATAAATAGTTTAAAGTATTCCCGAGTTTCGATTTGTATTCATTTTAGAAGATGATTCTACTCAGCAGTTCCCTACCTTGAACGTTTTTGCTCGCTAGTAACTGCGATCCCTTGTAATTTAAGGTTGCTGACCTTTTTGTGATAGGCCTAACTAATAAAGATATCTTCTTGAAGATCTTAAGTGAAAGAAAAGTATATTCGAAATTATTACATGTCGATATATTGCGGATGAACCAATCCACTGTGTTGCTTCCTTGAGTAAGACACAGCACTGAAGTTGTTCCAGTCGACCTGGCTGCATACATGAGAAACAAGCTTCTATTGTGGCTGAGTTGCGATGGTTTAGTTTTCGATCTAGGGAGAGTCATGGATACGCATCCGTTTAACACTTCAGAAACCGGGGACAAAATCGTTGATCCAACAAATCACTGGGTTCCAATTATACCTTGATGGAACAAACTGGTTTCTCGCAATTTTTTCTGTCCATCAGATGACTGTGTAGTGGAGGACCTTATGAACTACAGAGGTCAAGACGATGATCTTTTCGAAACTATTTGCCTCGGGCTGGATACAGCTGAAGTTAATGGCTGGCGGCTGTTTGGTGGAAGACTTGGTGCCTCGCGTGATGATCTGGCAAAGTTTCGTTCGAAGTGCGATGCTGCAGAAGAGGTGTTCAAGTACATCCGAACAGCAAAACCAGATACAACTGCAAATGATCTGAAGCAAAAGCTGGAGAAGTGGAACCGTAAGGACGTGCGCAAGTTACTTGATACCGTTCCAGGTAACGTTTCATAACCGACGTAGTTAAAATTATTGCTATATGTATAGGAATCATATGGGTTTTCTCGCGAATTTGCAATAAATTTGAACGAATGGGTCTTCAAAGAATTTTAAATTGCGCGGGCCTTTAAGCAAATGCAATTTGTTAATTTTGGAAACCCACTCGTTCAAATTTATTCCAAATTCACGAGAAAAACCATATGGTTTCCTTTTAATAATATATATTTAGTGATACATGCGAGACATGTGACGAGTTAACTCATTTTAACAAACCTCGAAATGATAAACATGAAGCTTATAAAGTTAAAACTTTAAAAAGAAACAACCCAAAGTGAACAGTAGACGAATTCTACCTAAAAATCGATGATTTTTTGTTCAAACAGTACGAAAACTTTGATTCACCTCTAAACGTAAAATCTCCGCTCCTCTCTTTGTCAAAACGGAAAGAAAGAAAACAGTTATGTGCGCGTGCGCAAACATTTTTCCGCCAATTGAACAACGTACACACAACAAACCAGTATCTGGTCGCTAAAGTTTTAGCATTTTTGCTCGAAATTTCTCAGTCCTGTAAAAGACTTCTCTTAATTTAGTTTTTAATAACAATTATGTTTTGCGCCACAAAAAATGTGCACTAAGTTTCCTTTTTTCTTGACTAAATTTCCTCAAAACTGCACTGCTCTTATCCAATCAGCATCAAGATTTTTTTTCATGTACTGTATATTTATAAACGGAGGAACAGCTCGTATTTCGTTGTTTTAATAGGACGAAACAGCAAATGTCGAATCTTTGCGAGTTTCACGAATGCAACAAGAACATGAATAGCTGCAGAAGTGCAATGACATTGAATAGTGTAGGTGGTTCAGTGGCACTAGGGGTGTAGACAAAAATGGTCCACGTTCCATTGGATTGGACCGGCTGTTCCATGGCTAAACTTTACTATTTTGCTTCAGAATCAAACAAAAGCTGTTGAAAACTACTCTTCTATGAACAGAATCCTCCACAAATCATCATTCTAAACGTTCAATTTTCACCATTTCCCTGGAGTCGCATGCCCCCAGACCTCCTACAGGCTTGTGTCTTCGGCGTTCAGATAGTCCGTGGAGGGGGACAGATTTCTAACATTGCTGGACTAGCTTTCTCAAATCTTAGCACCAACCCCGAAAGTTTGCTCTTCAAGTATACTACTTTTCCGCATGTTGTTCTATGTCTGAACTGTTATCCAGTTGATCAAGATCCTGTATGATGTGCTTTCGTTTTTGTTTATAGGAGACTGTAGAATCGGTATCCTAATGTCTCGCTACATGAATATAATGGAAAACGTGTCAGCGCAATTGAACAAAATGACCAGAAACACCAACAACTGGAGACATCTTGCACAGGAGTATGGGATGTCTGAGAGCCAGATTCTTAGTTTGGAACCATCTTGCGATGACAGCCCCACCAAGCTTATACTTGGGTATCTAACGAAAAAAGACCCTCAAATGACACTCAAGGATCTCCTTCGTGCTTTGGTGTTTATAGAGCGCAACGATGCAATCAATGCTTTAAAGAAATATCTAAATGGTAAGAAGCAATTTTATGCAATACAGTATATCTTTATTTAGCAAAATCGTTCTTAATTTTTTGTTCTATGAAAGAGAAATCAGTAGCAGGAACTGTAGTAAATAGCCATAGCCAGAGGCAGAAGCAAATTATTGTTTACGTTATTTGAGAAAAAGTAAAAAAAAATACATACATAAATGTTAAATGCAAGAAGTAAAGTGAAGTCTAATAAATACAAGAAAGTAGTAAATAACCATATACAAAAATAATTATGACAAAAACAGAGTTTCAATACAAAGGCTAATGAAACCTTTAGTGGAAAATTGTATGATGACATTAATTGGATGTGCGGTAGAACGTAGCTTGTTAGTACGTCAATTCCAGGTTTTTAAACGAAAAGCAAGTAAGTCTCTTTTTTATTTCTTTTAGTTTTCATTTAGTTTCTGTAAGTTGGCCGTTTCTCTTCTTTTTGTCTCCTTGTTCCTATGTGAGTGTGCTTTGTTTGTTAGCGTGGCCATGGACTGCTAACCACAAGATCCAAAGTTCAATTCTAAACATTGCCGGTGTTTGAGTTATGGTGGCGGCCTTCTTTGGCCACATCGTACTTGAAAAGGGACATTAATTTGTTGTTCTTTTGAATGTCAATCACTGTTTTGTCCATTCTCATGTACTACCTCGGAACACCAACGTAAGTCAGAGCTAGCTTTACGTCAGTTTTTAATTTTACAGCAATCATGTAATACCTGGACTCAATGTAGCAAATTACTTCTCCCGTTATTTTTCCTAGTCAGATTCAGTTGCGGTCATTTTACTAATACAAGTATGTAAAATACGATTCTCAAAAACTGCATTTAATAAAATGGCTTTTTATTGAATCTCTAAGTTGTTAAATACCCAGTTCAAGAAGACTCTACATTGGAAAACGTCAAGGCCTTTATTGTTATTTTTTGTGGTTCTTCCTTGTCCTTTCCTCCTCCGTCCCTTCCATCCATCCAACTTCCCTTCTTTTTTCTTTCCAGCCATCCTTTCACCGTTGATGTTTTTTTCTGTTTAGCTATTTTTTATCCCCCGTTTACTTACTTTCCTGCTTCACTCCTGCTACCTTCCCTTCCGTTTCCCTTCTACTAAATATTCCTTTTTCCTCTTCTTTCTTCCCTCCCACTTGCCATGTCTTTCTTTCCCTCCATCCCTCTGTACTTTATTTCCTCCCTACCTTTCATTTTACAACATCAAAATGGGTTAACTCGGATACTTATATTATCTTTTTAAGAACGTGTGGTATCTGAAAGTAACCCGAGGACTAGTCCCATATTGAAGAACACAATATTTCATGAAAAAATTATCCAATCGTAACACGTAAAAAGATCGTATATCGAAGTATCAAAATAAATAATTACAAGACATTTTAATAAACACAGCCAAAAGGTGTGACAAGAAAGAACCTCAGTGGAGGGAGCTGGGCAGTGAAGGAAGGCTAATGAGTTTCGTATTTATCATTTGTAATTTGAAATTTGTGTCGAGTTAAATGTTTATTTAGCACCTTTGGATATGTTCATATTTTTTTTCAGGGTAGAGTCAGTTTAATAACTGAATAAAACTTTTATAGTTCTAAGCCGCTGAAACAACAGCTACACTTCTAATTTGCAATTGTAAAAGGTTTGTCAAACTGACCGCTGGTATTTGATTGGAAGCTAATGTATTGGCATTTTTATAACCTCTTTGAAAACTGGAGGACATCTACCGTTAAATTAGTTTCACACCGAAAAACTATATTTGTTTGTTTCTTACCTCAGTTCTCTTCTTCCTTCCTTCTTTCCTTCATAGTTTTCATTCTTTCTCTTCTTTCTTTCTTTCTTGCTTGCTTGCTTGCTTTCTTTCTTTCTTTCCGCTTTCCCTCCTTCTTCCCTTTTTCCTTGCAACCTTTTCCCAATGTGTTTTTCAATTTCTTGTATCGTTCTACTTCAGCTTTTAGCCCATCTTTTGTAAGTCAGATTGGGGTAGCAAAACATAACTGTTCAGCAGATCAAAGATAAAGCGCAAGAACAAACACTGAGTAAGAACCCAGCATCCATTGATTTAAAGCAGCAGTTGCTTTGACGCCGCTTTGAATGTATGAAAAGAGGACAGATCGATAGCACTGAAACGCCTTAACAAATCAATGTTGTTTCAACAGCTGAGTCTATTGACCGGTTACTGAAGGAAATCGACGAGGAAATTAAGCGAGGGAAAGTCGCCCAGAGGAGTTCACCTTGCAACAGAACCTAGCCAATGGCGCGTGGTACTTTTAAGTGGTGAGCTGACGTACCAGGTCCGGCCTCTTCAGCTTGTTCAAAATGAACACTCAGCAGAGCTTCCTTGGTCATAGCAAAACTAACTACTGAAAGCTGTAAACATAAACAAAAGAAGTTTGAACAACAAAGGAGAGGACAAAAGAGTTCCAACTACAAGTGTGACGAGTTAGTACAAGCATTTGTTTATGTTTATGCTTAAGCATAACGTTTTGCTTATCTTTCTGCTTAGATATGTTTGTGCGTGTTTCTCAAGTTTGAACTAGGGATTACAGGGCCTCTTTCGGCCAGTTTACTCAAAAAAGGGTTTATACAAAATGCGAAAACCACGTTGATCGGGGGTCATTGCTGACGTGAGGCAGACAAAGCAATTGCCCAAGGTTAACAATTCTATTGATTCCCCGTGTACCCTTTAAGATTGCGAGGATTTATGAAGGGTTTTCAAGACGCAACGCCAACCCTAAATCGAAGAATCAATCAAGTTCTCGTGCACAGGAAACAACCTATAACAGGGGATTTTGGGGTGACTTTTTGTGCTACCCGGTAAACGCAAAAAAAAGGTCACCCAAAAGTCTCCTCCGATACCGTTATTCCTTCTTTATTATTTACATAACTTTACGACTGTGTGAGAAGAATGAATTCCTGTCCTGAGTCTAGAAGCCGAATTATTCAATGGAACAACTTGTTTTCTGCGTTCTTTACGAGATCCAAAACATTTCTGTACGTTTGTAGTAAACAAAGTCGACGGTGGTGAGGTGGACGTTTTGAAGTGTTTTTACGGACCAATTGTGTTTGCCGAAGCCCCCAATTTTCAAGCTTTTTTTAATAGTTGGCAACTTCAACAATGTGTTCGTGCTTTTCAAGCCGAATGTCTGCAAAATAACACGTTTACAGTTTGCTATTACGATCCTTTGCCACAACTTTAGTATTACTTAGGCTTCTTTTGCTTTTTTAGTTGTAATTGCAAAATTCGAAAGTTAATTATTTTTGATATTTTTTTAAAAAAAACAGATGTAAAGATTTTTTTTATTACAATACAGTGAATAGCAAGGACGTAGCCAGGGTCAAGTAGAGAGGACAAATGCCCCCCCTCCTACCCCTAAGTTTTGCATATGTGTATGTGTGTGTGCATGTATGTAAAACACATGACTATTGTGCAGCAGTTGTGAGTAATGCGTATTTTTTTTCCTTTTCATTCAACTTGCCTTGGATGATTGTGTCTCGGTTGACATGCTGTGGTGGTGTATTGTGCCAAACAGTTATTACAAAAAGGTTTACTTTAGTTAATCAGCAATATATAGGGAAAACTGCAACATGCAAATATGCCAGACTCGTGATTCATTTGTGTTACTATGAACCAGAACGTTTGATGAAACCATCAACAGTTGGATGCCCTGGCTGCTACTTCGTTTACACGATAGAGTAAGCTCCTTGTTACTCTTTTTTCCTTTTGCCTTGTGTAACTTTAGAACTGGGATAAGGTAAAACATTCAAATTCAAGCAGTAGAATAGAAAAACCTGGAGACGCAGCAGATTAGTTGTAGTTAGTACAATACTACTACTACTACTACTACTACTACTAATAATAATAATAATAATAATAATAATGATGATGATGATGATAGTAAAGGTCTGTATTCAAAATGACTTTAAACAAACTGTAAGGATGGAATGTATATGTTGTTTTGTAAAAGTAAAATTTGTAGTTTTCATATTTCTTGAACTGAAATGGGCCAAATGGGAAATCTTTACTCCAGTTGCATTAAATGCTTAATAATGTTTTAGAGAAATATACAGTATCTGGTGCTTGAGTTACTATAAAAATATGCATGCACAAAAGGTGCAAAACTTTGTCTTCCAGTTAAGGCCTGTTTGCACTAGACGAAAATTTCGTTCTTGCAAATTTACATAATCTCCTTTTCGATAATTCTCTGCACTTTTCTATTCACTTGAATGAAAGTTTTGGTTATTGAATTTAGTTTATCAGATAAGAAAGAAAAGTGGCAAATGCAAGCTTACAAAGTTTTAGGACAGTGCTAAGCACTGAATAATTTTGTGCAGTGCAAAGACGCTCTTTGTAATTGTGTTTAAGTCGAAGTTTTTTTTGAGGAAAAGTTGTCTGAAGCTTAGTACACACTGTACCAAATGCGTTTTTGTGCCGGCAGAGGCAGTTTTTCGGTATAGTATAATTAGATTGCGGTCGACCGACAGAGTCACCTGTCTGAAAGAGATTGAGAACAAAAACATATAAAAAAATCTGGCCGAGTTTTAATATTCATTCGGCCAAGAATTGTGCCGAAAAACATGGCCATAGATGTGCGGTATATACATGGTGCTCACTATTCCTGGAATTCCTGGAAACTCCTTGAATTTTGAAATTTTCTTACAGGGCGCTGGAGAAATCCTGGAAAAACAGACAATTTCCCTGTACTCCTGGAAAACTACTGGAATTTTGTAGAAACGTTTTCAACACTTTTATAAACATTAACCAAAATCTGCAGAAGAATCTGACTCATGATTGTACTTTTTGTATTTTGTCAAGAATCAGTTTCAGGAAGTTTTATTTTTCTGGGGATTTAGGTCATTTTTGTCCCATTTTGCTTCCACCGGAAAGCTAAGAAGTTTGCTTGATATTGTTTTTGATTTTTGGTGAGAGAGAATTTAGGGTTGGGTCATGAAAATAGATTTTCTGTCCTGGAGAACTCCTGGAATTTTGTTATCATCAGTCAGTGAGCACCATGTATATAGTAAGCGCCTAGCTATTCGGCGTAGTGAGTACATAGCCGCGGCAGGGTTTGGTCTTTAGCATTTCTAACATAATAAGTCGTCGGTGAAGTTAGCATTGGTATTAGTTTAATATTTAGAGTACAGGAAAAAATTTGTAAAATTTTAAAATACAATTTTGAAGATTTACATTTAAATAGTGAATAGTATTAGTAGAAATAAAATATTATGCTTCCAAGAAGGGGGAGTTAGAAAGTCTGATTGACTTTGAGTTTCATTTATCAGACAAGACCAAACATTAAACCAAACGACAGGTTTCATCATGGCAAGTTTTTTTTTGTTCATGTTAGTTTGCTCTCTGGCGGATGTGGTTGTTTCCACACCAAGTATTCCTTGTCTAGGTCATCACCTAGCTTTTGGTGGTGGTGAAGCGCAGCTTGTGTGAACTATGCTTGCGGAAACTAATAAGGTCCTTGATAGGTCTAGCTTGCCGAATAGGTCGAGGGGGAAAGTCCGGACAGAGATCCCTGCGATAGTGGGTTAGGCATTGATCCAAACCCTTCAATCCCGTAAAACGTGCCTTGTATGCTTACGTAATCTCGGATCCTATTCGCTAGCCGGGGAAAAACGAATGGTGACGATTCTTCATCAGGTCAGATCAGGTCAGCATTTGGGCGTCCGCTTTTTTCTGTATATATACATTAGTATTTATCAGGTTTTGCAACTTCTCAGATATCAGAGTGCTCAATGGTTCTGGGAACCAGAGCAGTACTAGGAAGATTAAAAGATCAGTTTTAACAAACTATTACTTAAAGTTTCCGAAACTGCAGCTCACAGTTCCTTCATCAGAACATTTGATGAAGGAACTGTGAGCTGCAGTTTC
>JAOBYE010299985.1:0-15634 GCA_025403585.1 Parazoanthus swiftii | reverse complement strand
ACAGCAGATCTGGCATCAAACTGAACCATTTACTTAACAGTATTAAAATAATAGACTTATTTATCAATACTTTTTTTCGAATACCTACAATGTAAATAGTTAAACACACATAACTGAAGAACAGTGTAATAAAAAACATCTGAAGGTTAAAAAAAAAAAAAAAAAAGAGTTCTTCAGTCTCACTAAGACCTTCATCAGTTATCTTTACTGTTTTTACCGTCAGTTTCTGAAGAATTGAATTAATAGTGAGAAGCCGACGAACTTCTTTTACATCCTTTATAGTTTTATTACAGACGCTTCGCCGAATAACTTCAAGCGTACAATGTATTATATTTATATAATGCCGCTCTAGACCGAAATGTTTGTAATAAAGGGAGTTATGGAGTTGCAATCGTCTCAGTGTCCCACATTTTCTACGGAATTTAAGTTATTGACGTGACAAGCAATCTGTATCCATTCCAAGTGATCCTCCTTGCCTATAACAACTTGGTGGAAAACCTACTACTTTAATTACCCTTAGTGTGTATATGTAGTATGAAATGGATTATTACACCAATATAATCATATCAAGAAAATATCTAACATGCAAAGGCTAGTCATTTTATGGAAACTTTTCCCTTGTTCAAGTATACTTTTGTTGTCGTTGCCTGATTAAACAATACGTGCAATATGAATTGATCTTTTTGCTATCAAAATTTAATTCCATGTTTTGTATGTTTTTGTACAGCCATTCCCACTTGGAGCAAGAGATTACCTTTTATCGCTACAGTCTAAGGTAGAAGGAACAGAGACACACCTTGCTGCAGTCAACAAGACACTCAACTGTACTTATATCAACCAGGTAATGCGATAAAACTCAGGCTAAGAATAAGGTATCTCGAGTACTCTCTCATCGAATACTGATGACTATTGGGTATTCCCACCCAGTGGAAGGTGGGCGGGGTGATCCACACTCTTTCTGCTTCAGACTCTCATTCCTTTTCTTCCATTCCATTCGTTTTATTCATTTCCTTCTCCTGTTCGATCCGATTTATCCCTTCTCGGAAATGAACAATGGACCGTACTGAGCTGATGCAGAAATTCAATCTAAGCTTTTACTACTGAAGTTGAACTAGTGCACCTCGCCATCTGACAAGGTTGTAACACTCAAGATTCTTCTAATTGCTATTTAGTGTTTTTCTGTTTTTGAGATAATTTTAAAACCACCTCTTAGCGATTTTGTTGCAGATCGATATACTCATAGTTTACAACGATAAACCCAGAGATACAAATTTAGAGCTTAGTAGATTAATTTTTTGTCTGTTAGTCTTAGGGTTTCGTTTAGTATGGTATTCGATGACCATGGAGGGAATGTAGGTGGTGACCACAGTGACGAGAGAATAGAGGTGATGAGCACAATTTCGAGGAAACGAACGTGGTGGTTTATTAAGAGGAAGTCGAGGTTGTTACAAAAATGATTTGGGAATGAAGGTGATGGCCACATGTCAAAGGGTTGAAAGGGGTGATCCCAGTGAAGAAGAAGTGGAGGTAGTGACAACAATGATGAGGTAATGTAGGTGTTGGCTACAATGATGGGGGATTGGACGTGGGGGCCACAGTGATGAAGAAATGTAGGTGGTGACCGCAAAGACGACAGGTTGGAATTTTTAACCACAGTGGTGAGGGAATGTAAGTGGTGGAATCAATTGTGAGGTAGTTTTAGATGGTCGCCACAATTGCGAAGTAATTCTGGTTGTTGGTTGAAATCGTTGGTGTTAGTTTTGGGCCACAGCAGATAAAGTCCTATATTTTTTTTTGTTATAACTAACTCTTGTTTTGTGATTGATTTCTAGCAATACAGGAATGCTCGATGTGCTATCTGTTATCCGTTTGAGTAAGTTCACCATGATTATTCGATGTTGTGAGTGGACGATAAACGTACTTGCGAGATTGTGTGCCAGGTTAGCTCAGTATGGTAAGATCTCTCACTGCCAACCAGAAGGTCCCAGTTCAGTCCCCGGCATAGTCGAGGGTTGAACTTTGGATGACCTTCTTCGCCAAACTGATCACGGACAAGGACTTTATGTCTTTGGTGCAGTTTTTCGACGTTTTTTTAGGGAACTTTAAGAGCGACTGTCAGTAAAAATCGAGAATCGCGCGCCAGTTGTCATTTTTTCGATTTCCTTATATTTTGTCTGAAAGACCCCTTTGGTGAACTAGTTTCAAAAATAACATTTAAAAGTTCAGCCGATTTTTAGTTTTCGGGAAATCGACAAAAGTTGAAAATACTGTGTAACGCTCGTCGGCGGCCATTGGAAACTAGGATAAATCGTGCATTTTCAACATGCTCGTGCACAAAGACGGGAAAGCTTCTGGAATTCTTACTGCTGTGTATTGCTTTACATCATTTTGTCAGTCTTCTGAAGAAAAAATATTTTCAGAACTTTTATTTTTGGGCGCTCGCTTGACCCTTTGAAAATCATCACTTCCAGCGATCTTGCAAAACACAAACTTTAGGGAGATTTCAGCGAGTCATATCTTTCAGGGTATACCTTTTTAAAGCTTGATTTCAAGCATGATTAAAGCTTAACCGTTGTTCTTTATTGTGTCCAAATCGCTACTGTGGCCCGCAAATACCAACCCAATGAGAGGGCAAAACGTTTTGTGTAACTTGGCAGAACTCACACAAGCCGGCGCTCAAATGATATTCGCCGTCGAGAAAAAATATACTTTCGGAGACCATCAAAACATCAAGGGAGATGTGTTTATTAACTTTTTAGACCAGTAGAATCTTTAACAGTGCCTTACAGGTTTTATTTTCACAGTTAGTCGCCGACATTTTAGAAAAGAAACCAAACCCCGTTGTGTACAATTTCAAAATGTAAACAATAGTGTCAAAGTGACGGCTCGTGGATGTAACTACCACAAAGTTGGTTTTACAACTGAAGAACGATTTAAAACTGAGATGAGAGTTATGTTTAGTTTCTTAAGACAAAACAAGACTTTATTTCACATTTCACAGTTAGATTTACAAAAAAAAAAAAATAGATCTATATTTAGCTTATACATTATTTGAAAAGAGATATATACATACTAAATCTAAATATAGTGTAAACTAGGAAGTGTCCAAGTTAAGTTTGCAGGTTTCTAGTTAGACACTAGTCATTTTATGTTGCAAATTCTTTTTTGACATAAACAGCAGGCTTAAAAACTATTTGTTTAACTCATAGTTTAACTCGTAGTTTAACTCATAGGTCTGTAAAGTAGCTTTTAGCTAAGTACTAACCACGTTAGTAAAGTATTGTATTGTATTGTATAGAACTTAAAGCGAGAAATTGTTCCTTTTTGTGTACATTGTTTTTTAATCAAATGCCGTTTGGCCATTTGAGTAAGTTTACAATGATTGAGACATTTCAGCTCAGCTGGTAATTCTTGTTAAACATCATCTGCCATGGCTTTTATGGTTTTGTTTACCAATGCTTGTTCTGTAGCGCGTCTTGTAGAAATTGCCTTTTGACGAATATCTTGTATTATATGAATGTACTTCGCTAGTATAACGGAAGTATTATCGAAGACACCCGGTGGTTGTTTTTTTATGCCATTTGTTGGAAAAGTAAAGTAGTTTTAATTTGAAAATGTTTTCAACTGTCAGCAAATCAAGAAGGTTAATTAATGGTTGAGCACTTTCAGTTATTTTACCATAGAGTTTATCTGTCCTTAGACCTATCATAAGAATACGATCCAGTCAGCAACTTTCAACTAACTTACCCGTGAAGATGTTCACATAATAATTGATTAAGCCGGCCTTTTGAAAAACAAAGCGAGATGCAAATCTTTGCCGTAAGAACAGCTAGTATCAATGATTCTCCCTATGTTTTAAGATAAATAACCGTTTGTTTTAGAAAGAGCGATGTGCTCTTACCATCTTGTAAATCGGGAGAATCAAAACACCCATTTTTGAGCATTCTGTTTCTTATTTTTTTTTTAATTTCCAACAACTAACAATTTTTGCACATTTGTTAGTGAGCTTAAACCTTCGAACAAATTGGGAGTTAGTATCTCTACATTTCGAACTTTTCTCTTAAACAAAATATTTTTGTCATTCAGTTTGTAAAAAACAAATAGGAAACTAGACAAAAATTTTGCGTTTCTCTGAACTTCAAATTGTCTTTTTTAAGTCGTACTTTACATGCCTCGGTCAATTGGTAAAACTCATCTTCTCTACTATCTCCACAAAGTCCTCTAAATAAGCTGGCCATAGTTTGCCTTTAGGAGATAGTTACTTCCCTTGCCGCGCGGTCTTTAAGAATTTCATGAATGGTCTTTAAAAGTCGTTTAATAGACCCTATTCATAAATGGCTGCTGTTTTAATATTCTTTTGTCTGTATTTAAATTAGCCTACCTAGCCTCGTTCAGGTTAATATATTCTTTTGATTTTTTGACTTAAGAACGAGGCCAGTTGTTCTAACTTGAATACAGACAAAAGAACATGAAAATAGCCGCCATTTGTGAATAGGGTCTATTGTCCTTACATTTTGAAAGAAGTCAGTTCTGATTAACGTTATCTTCTTTTCAAGGACGGGTGTTAGTAACCTTCTTTTAAGCGGACTCATTGTTGGAGTGCTCACGATCCTGCTTCTTTGCTGTGTATCACCAGTTTGGGGAAGGTAAGATTTGATTTGCAAAGTGTGTAGAACTGGTTGTGAAGCTAAATAAACTTCAAAAGGAGTGTGCAAAGCTGCTTTGTCTTGGGTTGAAGGCTTTTTTCTTAGGTTGAACGAATTGTGACGGTGCACATTGCTTCTTTCAATGTGTGAATCAAAATATTTTTATGGGTTAGTTGTTCATATGCATTTCAATACCTTTTCTGTTTTGTGCACCGCCAAAGCCAACGAATGAACACCTACAGCAAAGAAACTGGCCGAGTTTCATAACCAGTTTGTTTTATTAACTATGGTTTGCCGTGTGAGCTTCTTTCTCTTTGCCCTCGAAGGAGGACTTAACCAGTGTGCTCTTGAAATAGATATCGCTTGGTCAATACAGCAAGGCCTCAGTTTGATATTTCCCGTAATGACCTCGCTCTCGGTTAATAAGTAGTTAATATTTTAATGTAAAAAGCTATCAATGGCAAGTAAACTATTAAATTAGAAAAGAACAGAAACATACTACCTTTGAGGTTATGAGGTGGTTTTCAGTTAAAGCATAGCCTCCACATGTGTAACAAGACCGTTGTCGACTGTTGTTCTCTGTACATTACCAGTTTTTTCCGTTGCTTTGGCCTCATTCAACAAAAAACCCCTCAATTGAGCAAAAACTTATTTTCACACCAGCCTACAATTTCATGTCACATTTTCCTCGTTTGCCTACGTTTACATAAAGCAGCGTCCAACATTTTGAGTCCACCGACTGAAAGTCCGTGGCACAATTAGCGTCCGTTATACCGCAAAATATAACAACCGACGCAAACGCCACTTTTACGAAAAATATAACAAATTTGTGACGGAAAATGTAACAAATTTAGCGTTAAGAAGTTGTTCATCTTGTGTCGAAAGTTGTTACATTTATCGTAAATGTGACATTTGAGTCATGGTGATGCTTATTTCGTTTGACTAAATGGTTAAAGATGTGTATTCGTTACACAAATATTGTCGTCCTTTCCCAAAATGTAGTTCTGGTACATCTTTAGTCTGTTTCTTTTAAACCACAGGTTTTTACATTGGAAACGAAGGAGGCACCAATCAGTTCCGGCTGGCAGAGAGAGGTTAGATGTATTATTCATTGGTTGTCATAACATCGGGTAAATTTCAACGTTTTTTTTATCAAATTATGAGCTCTTTATTTGTAACTTGACTTGGTCACACATTGCTGACACGATCTAGCCGTTCTACACTTAACTACCTTCAACAGCACTTAAATCTTTTTGAACTTATTGTGTTTTACTGGGTTTCGATTCCTACAAAACTGTAAGTAAACTATGCTTAACTCGGCAAGACTGGATGGAAAAGAAACATTTAGTTTCAAATTAGTTGGTGTATCTGCTGCAGATGTTGAGTACACAGAGCTTTGCACCAATGGTGTATTAAGAGGTGCCGGCAAAATAGCCTCAGTTTTCTTTTCGCATGTTTTCCACTTTCCACAAAAAGCGTAAGAGTAAATCTAACTTAAACGAAGATCTTTACCTGTTAAGATTCAGAAAATATGGGTCTTGGCCAAAGTACAAAATATGCATGTGAGGGAAAATCGAGCAATCCTTGAAAGAGTTATTTTTTGCTCTTCTTTAACTAATCTGATGAAAAAGTCGAAGCCGTAATAGAAATCGTAGTTTTCAGTAAGTTGATTCGACATACAACAACTTGAGTGTCAAACTACGGTGATTTGGATAGTTTAAGAGCTAACTTGTTTTCCTTGTCACCAGATCCCGGATGGACGATGGAACTCCTTACCAGTCCATCTCGGAGTCAAACACTGAGTCACGACCAAGCTCGAGATCATCAGAAACTGTGCCATTACTTGCCAATGCCCCTCCCCCCGAGGTAAATATTTTATCATTGTTGTTTTAAAATTAGTGACAGCAATTTTTTATTTTTAGCAGATCTGCTTAGGCGTTCGCTACAAAATGAATAAGAAACTTTAAATTAGAGAATAGCGTTAGAGTAGTTTTGTAAAGCTAGTGCATTTCACTATGAGCAAAATCAAGCATTTTGTTTGCTGACTTTAAAATAAATGCATTATTTAATAATAATTTAAGGAGATGTTTCACGTAAAGAAACTGTCATGTATGTCTGTCTTCGTTCCCACTACTAAACTGTAGTCTTTTTGCAAGCATGTAAATTGTTTTTCTATTGTGAAGAATTGATAATATTGGACTCAACTTAAGAAAAATAACACAAACTTTAACACTAGAAAGATATATCACACAGCTAGCAGTGTTAAATTGTTATGTTCAATTTACACGGTTGGAAGAGCATAAATTTATTCGAAGAAGGTTCTTTTTGAAATGTTTATTCATTTGTATAACAAAGCAAGATTCTTGGGATGGCGCTAACAAAAGTTAATCATAACTTGATGTCACTGAAGTATCTTTAATAACAAACAATAAAATGATAACAAGGGCTACAAGAGCAACAACAACGACAAAGATCAAAGGGTGAAGGATCCTCTGATAAAGTATCCTGTGTAGCTAAATATAGCCCTTTCGGTATGGTTCCTAAACAAAGGTTATCCATTTATTTTACAAAGCAGCAACTCTCTTTTTTAGTTATATTGTCTCATCTTCATCTCTTTTTCAAGTGCAAAATTTTCCTTGTCACTTTTTTGTACCAAGAAGTGGTTTTATTGATGTTTTTTGTATCAGTCGTTATGTTTTCGGAAATTTCATTGCTCTTGGGAAGTCGTTCATTTCGGAGGTTTTTGCTTTGGAACTATGTTAGATTCTCCCCAATCTTGCAATAAAAAAAAGATTGAAGAACACTCCCACCCGATCTGTTATTGCTCTGCCGTAGTTCAAGCCACATTTCCATTATTAAACTAACTGGAACCCAATTTATTACTTCAGCTAATCAATTTTTAGAATTAGAGCCATATTTTTCATTCAAAACGTTGCTATTTTTGTACTTGTATACTGCATGTTTAAGCTGGTGCTAACTGCTATATGGGGTTGTATTTCAGTACGCTGCTATTTATCACAGCGGAGATCATCAGTTCCACTCGTGTGAGGAAGGACTGCAGGACAGAGAGGGGGTCAATATCATTGTCCCGTATCACCCCTCCGCCCCTCCCCCGGCGGGAGCCTCCAACGAGTCGACCGCAAGACCTCGCAAGAAACGACCGGATCTCAGCGGCCCTATGAGCATGGCTTTCTGATTTAGTGCATAGTTTTTTTTATTTCAGACTAAGTTGTTTACGGTAGTGCTACGCAGTTTCACCGTGCAAGAAGCAAATTTCGCGGGAATTTATTTTTGCGATTAGACGATTTTTTTTGTTTCTCGGGAAGACATTTTTGCTGATTGCGATAACCAAAAGTTGCTGACGCCGTTTGGCCAGAAATACGAAAACCGCAAAAATAAGTTCCCGTGAAATTTTTTTTTTGCACGATTTGTCAATGTCTGTCTGTTTCTATATCTGTTGGATTTGATTTTGGTGTTGATGTTGGTGTTTGTGTGTGCATAATAAAAGTGTTTACGTGTACTACTACCACTACTACGACCACTATACTAATTAGAGTCTAGCGATTAATTCTCAAAGGGGGTTAACTGTTAGGATGATACATTATAATCCGAGAATAAATGTGAATTTAAGTAACAATAAGTAGTAAAAATAACGAATGTAGACTATTACAATTTAGTGCACATAGAGTGGACATCTGTATGTATACTGTTTGCATATATGTATTTACGTATTATGTATGTATGTATGTATGAATGTATGTATATATGTATGTATGTATGTATGTATGTATGTATGTATGTATGTATGTATGAACGTGCATCTGTGTTTTGTTTCTGTGTTTGTTCGTGTGTACGAGTCAGATAAAATCAAGCAAAAGGAAAGTTAACGAGAGTGAAGCATCCCTGGTTTGGGCCATAAATTTGTAAATATATATAAATTATTCGTTTTATTTTTATAAAAGCGATATCAAAAAAGAAGGAAATGAAAATCATCTATTTAAATAATTACTTAAATCAAGGTAGTTAAAAAAGTTGAGAAAAAAGTATTCGACATTAGTTAAATAGCCAACTAACTTTTTACAAATTTTTAGATCTTGTGATTGAATTTAAATTTTGAAAAGAAAAATTACTTAGAATTGTGATATATTTGGAGCTTGCGTTTTCATCCAGTTGTGAGGCAAATACATGCCTGTTTGAAAAAAGCAGGTTTTGTGAAGTTAACTGTTGGTAACGAAATGTTAGGAGTAAACTTGGGCCTACAAGTTACAGCAATTGAATTTATATCTGATTTTCTGTTTCGTACAATTTTTGACAGGTTTTGTTACAATACTTGGTAATTTCAGCGGGTACCGTATTGCCTTCAATAGACTCCGTCTATCGAATAGGCACTTCCGACAAGAGGATAGACGACCCCCTTCCCCCATGAATAAACGTCTCTCTCATCCCTTTCTTGACGTTTCGCGAAAATCAGTAACATGAATTACGCCTTTAAAAAAGGAAATTTTAATGAGAGTGTTCGAAACGATTTATACAACAAACTGTTCAGGTTCTTGTGATTATGATTTTGACGTAGTGCCTATCGATTTTTGTCGACTTAATGAATGTTTGTTAGAAAAATGTTGCAAAGCTGCACTTATTTAAGGAGACACAGTACTTGACAACGAGAGTTGAAGAGCCTTAATGTGTGGGACACATCCAGAAAGACTATCGAAGAACTATTCGTTATTTGGATACCTTGCGAAGTTTGTAAGATTTTTACAAACGTTTTTAATGAAAGTTACTTCAAAAAGCTGTTATTTTATAAAGAAAGGCCTTCAAATTCGTCCTGAGTCAAAAGGGAAACGGGTACTTCTGGTTTGTTAGCCCAACAAAGACTTTCAAGTTAAAAGTAACAGTAGAGAAAGTTTGAAAAGGCACTAAGGAAAAGTTTAGAAAAGTGCAGGACTTTCGTACACTGATAGGTAAGGTGCATGTTTGTGAACAAACGTACACAGAAACGACTTGACTAAGTTATTTCAAGAAATGCATGTTAAGTTAAACTGAGAAGTAAAGAGAAGTCGTCCTTTTGCCAAAGAAAATTAAGAATTTGTATAATATAATTGTATTATTTTTATATTATTGGAAAGCCCTCCACAGGCATGGTGCTGGAAACTTTACAAATGCTAAGTTGAACTAAAAATAAAAACTTAACATAGTTTAGTGCTGTTGCAACACCATTATACTTGGTTTTACTCTATCCTCATCTGCTTTGCTCTGGTATCCTATTCTGCTTTACTGTATTCTATTCTGTTCTGCTCAACGCAACTCTCTACTGTACCGTACCCCGCTTTTGTCCTACCTATTCGGCTTTTCACCGCCCAGTTAGACTCACCTTTCTGCAAGTAAATGCATGCACTACTCTTATACATGGAGGCCCAATGTTGCCCTACAATCCAACTTTTGCACATCCACGAAATACTTTAGAGTTGATATATGTATATACACGGGGTTCCCGAAGATATTAATTTTATGTTCGAGAAGCAAAAAACATTCACTATAAAAGGCAAACAGAAATCTTCATAAATCCTCATGATTTTTGGAAGATTTTGATCTTCGATAACAGTAGAAAAAAATTCAGAATTGACGATCTTACGAAACTCGTCAGATCTTCCAAAAATCCACGGAAACGTTCGGTAATTTTCACTAAATGTTTTTATAAAGCTTTTGGGGCACTCTTGGGAACAGGTAACTGGCGTCGCAAATGTGTTTTCGTATCAGAAGTTTACCAGTGTTATTAGCAAACACCCTCATCTGTAATATAGCAGGATACAGTGGAACACTTCGGGACTTTAGAAGTAAGCAATATTTTGGGCCTAGCCGGTGAGCAAACATGTGCCCTAGAAGGGGATAGTTATGGCAATGTGGTAGCACAGTTGTAACGTGAGAAAGACTTGCAACAATAGCATTGAATCAAGAAAATATTACAAGAAAAGTTAGGTTATCGTTATTTAGGTTTGGCTAGTTACGATTCCCTGGGCAGGGTTCAGTTGTTCAGTTGTTAGGAAATGTGTTGTAAGTATAACTTAGTATAATACACTCAATAAACCACAGTGCCTCTCGTTTTACTTATTTGTATCGTTCAATATAATTTTTTGACTACAAAAAGTTCATTTGGTTTACTTCCTGAAAGAAATTAACATAAAAATGGATTCTCACGAACAGCTATTCTGTGATCCTAGGTGGAACATTTGTTAAACTACATCTTTTCCGAGTTGCTGATCCAATATGCTTCCCCGTGGAACACCATTACATGGGAGTGGGTCAGGCAATACTGGACCACAGCTGCTCTCAATGTCCGTGAGTTTAAATAAGATTCAAACCATGCTAATTCATTGCAGACGCCAACAGTTTAGTAAGAAGAATGCTGCAATTGACCGTTTTAAATACAGCACCGCACAATTTTCCGTTTTCCATCTGAGCTAGGATTTCAGCAAAGTTGGACAAGGATGCTGTTGTTGAGCCTTTGGGACTGAAACCATACTGATTTTCGTTCAGCAACTTTCGGGCGAGATAATCATGAAGCTGGATGTGAAAGGCCCTTTCGAGGAACTTGCTTAGAGTAGGTAAGAGTGAGATGGGTCGATTATTTGTTGGGCGTTCCTTTCCTCCAGATTTGAACACAGCAATAACTTTAGCGCATTTTCAGATTGAACGAAAGCTGTGATTTCTGGTAGATCTGCTCAATAGCAACGCTACCGATGGTGCAATTACATCGACGGCATATTTTAATAATTGAGCACTGATTTTATCAAATCCAGCTGCTTTATTGGCTTTCAGAGACTTAAGTTGGGAAGTAAGTGTTCATCAACTGGTTGAATGCGGAAGCTGTATAGTTACATTTGACTGCCGTTGAGGTGTTACCGATCAGCTAGTATCTGTCCAGTAGTGGCAATGTGTTCATTCAGGGCAGCGGCAACTGCCTTCGCCGGCTCAGTATGCTGAAGTTCATTGGATGTTGTGCAACTAGGCCGGGTTGCAGGTTGGGTTTTCTGTAAAGATGCCTCATTAACCGTATTCCAGATCCTGCTCGCATTGTCTTTGCTTTCCTGAATAAGATTGGTGTAATATTTTGATTTGCTGGCCTTAATTTCCTTGTTAAAAAAATCCGAAGTTTTCTAAACATATGCCATTGGTAAGCTGAACCCGATTTCCTCGCTTTCCGACTATGATAGTCTCAATCACGCATTGCAACGCAATTTTTGATGCGTGCATCCACACCGAATTAATTCCAATCATTAACAGTTTTTGACTACTGAATGCGTGATTGTCCGCCAACTCTGAAAAAGTTAAAACCGCATATTGTGCATTAAATAATGTGCTCATTGTCAACTAAATGCCAAGGGACGTTGTTCAGGTAACTAAAAAAGCGTCGCGGTTGTAGTTCTTATAGAACGGCATTCAATGGTCCTTGGGGATCCTTTTGGCATTCCAACTTCGAGTATGGAGTAGACCAAATAATGGTCACTGATTGCCAGCGGAAAAACGCCAAGAGTTAACAAAGTGGAATTCATTGTTTACGAAAATTAGTATCCACTGTTGTTCGTGAGGTTATGTGAGTGAGAGCATAACCGGTAAGGTTTGACTGCTAACAAACAGACATAATGATATGAATGTGATAAGATAGGGTGCTCTACAAATAACCCAAGTAATACCTTCTGAGCGAAAACCAGCTAGAAAGAAAATGAGCCCATACGGAGAAAGAGAAAAAAGCTCTGACCCCCACGGGAATCGAACCCACGACAGTCCGGGACAGATCACCGCTGCTCTACCAACTGAGGTACAAGGCCAGATGGGAGCTGGCCGTGGGTAATTAAGATGGTAATGAAGCGGCAGATGAACATGTGAGTGAGGCAGTAACCAGTAAGGTTTTGTCGCTGAGCACTAACAAAGAGATAAAATGGTATGAATGTGATAAGATAAAGCGCTCTACAAATATCCCAAGTAATATAACTTCTCGGAGCGAAAGCCCTAGAAAGGAAATGGGCCCACACGAAGAAAGAGAAAAATCTCTGACCCCGGAGTCCGGGACAGATCACCGTTGTTCTACCAACTGAGGTACAAGGCCAGATGGGAGCTGGTCGTGGGTAATTAAGATGGTAATGAAGCAGCAAATGAACAGGTAAGTGAGGGGTTAACCAGTACGTTTTGGCCGCTAAACACTAACAAACGGATATAATGATATGAGTGTGATACAATAAAGTGCTCTACAAGTATCCCAAGTAATACCTTCCGAGCGAAAGCCTTAGAAAGCAAATGGGCCCACACGAAGAAAGAGAAAAAATCTCTGACCCTGGCGGGAATGGAACCCACGACCTCCGGAACTGATCACCGTTGCTCAACCAACTGAGTAACACTATACAAGGTCAGATGGGAGCTCCAATGGGAGCACAATTGAATTGTGAGAAATGTGTTCTTGTTTTGATCTGTCTAGACTGACAGAGCCCTTCGTTTCAATAATCTGGCGAAGTCATGCTGGGTTGACATATTTTCCAATGGAGAACTAAACTAAAGTTTACCTAACAGGTTGGCTAAGCTTAGTAAACTGGGTCCCGCAGCAGCAGTTTCAACTGCTGCCTTATGCTTTGATATCGCAGCCTTGAAGTAGTAAGGATGAGACAGTCGAAACCGTATTTGCCTGCTGTCATAAAGTTTTTCTGATCGACAAATTCAATGTTTTTTATCCTTTCGACGACTTCGACTTTCAGACACGTCATCGGTCTAGAACCCCTGACTTTCACAAATAGAGACGCTATCTCGGGATAAGACTGACTAGACTTCAAAATATTTTTTCTACGTGGAAATTGGATACTATGACATCAACGAGTTCTGCCATGGTTGCCAAGTGCCCCTTGGCTTTTAATGTTTCAATGTCGAGTTTGGCGAAGTTTCTGTAATCTCATCATCTTTAAAATACACCTGTGTGCTTTCTCAAGAAGTACTTCAGTAACTGCTAAGTTCCTCAAAACGAGTATAGTGTGATTGTCAATTTTTCGAAAGTCAATAAACTCGGAAATGGAGTCCGAATAACCCAGTCGTCCAGCGTGTTGCAATTTCCACTGTTCTTCCATTACATCAACAAATCGAAAGACAAGAGTTGGAGAGAAAGGGCTGAAATCCCACCCTCCCCCCCACCCATCTCTCTCTCTCTCTCTCTCTCTCTCTCTCTCTCTCTCTCTCTCTCTCTATCATTTTATTATAGTTTAACTTGTTAATAAACAAATAAATAAATGAATGTATCACTGAAAGACTATATGAATAAATAATAATATAAACAACCATTACAGAACCTGAATGGTTGTCTGTTATGACCAATTTTTTTAAACAACGTAACCAGTAACAATAACACTAGTTATAAAGCTTAAAAATTTTTTTTCGGTCTTGATTAGTCATTTTAACTGCAAGCCATTTTTTAAAACAAAAAAACCGGTAGTACGACTAACAAGACAACAGAAGTAATTGGTTATACTGCTTCTGATAATTCCCTCTTAGCTCAAATTTGGAGAAAATTACATCGGGAAGAATTCGCTGACCCATTCAGGGGCACTAGTCGGGTGCTTCTGTCTTTCAGCATAATTCCTTTTTTCTGATATAACAAAGTTACGAGTTTTTAGTTGAAAAATGTAGCCATTTTTCAGATTTTTGTTTTAAACTAGAATTTTCCAGTGGAAATGGGATGCTACAAATTACTATATGGGCCAAAAAGCAACGGAGTAGGATGATTCTGTTATGATAAACAAATCATCACAGGCATATCAAACATTTCAGTAATCCAGGAAATTGAAAATTCTCTGCGTTTGCGAAGCATTAGAAGATAATTATTTTCTGTGCGTTATTGTCTTTATCGCTGTGAATTGTTATTATTACATACTATCGAAAGAATCTAGGTTATATCTATGCTAATTAGCAAGTATATAAAGGATTTAGTATTCGTGAAGCTTCAGTCTCGGCCGTCAGTACCGCACTTAGAACTCTTTGATTCATTCAACTCCGGACATGAACGATCAAGAAGATATCGAACTGAATCAAGAAGGGTCGGGCTCTAGCGATGTGTGATCACTTGTAGAGCAAGTAGTGCAGCAGTCAGTTTCGGCTTTGGCGAACTCTCTAGCAAAAGCAGTGGACGATCGCTTGGAAGGTGTCAAACGCAGGGTTTGTGCAATCGAATCAAAAGGAGAGACTCGGCAAAGTAAAAAGCTGAAAAGCGAAGGACAGATTAAGAAGTCGGGAAACCAACAGCAATTCCAGCACGGGATTAACGTCCTTGAAAAATTTGAGACCGCACTGTCCGAGATAGAACAGAACAGACTGGACAAAGCCAAGGAGGTCCTTAAACAAGATATTGAATCTGTAAAGCATAGAATAAAACCTATCCGCATTGCGGATAAGAGCGAGTTTGGCTGGGATACAGTGACGCAATACGTGGCGGATGAACTCGCATCAGATTCAGACGACGATAAAAAATATTTCGCTATGAGAGGAGGGCAGAGAAGAAGAGACGAGTTGACCAGAAGAAAAGAAAAGCTCAGCAGACGTTCAAGTCCCTCTCCCCGGTTCCACAAGTCCCGCAGCCTATCCCTGCTATCACCACCAGGAGCAGACCACCTTTTCGTCCCGCCATTGGACAGTGCTACTCTTGTGGTCGTTTTGGTCATTTACAGAGCAAGTGCCCTCAACACAACACTTTGTTGAGCTATGAGCAACCCAGCAAGTCAACTGGGAGTGGCCATCTGCATTGAGGAAGAGCGATCCTTGACAGATAAGTTGCTAGGTTGTAGCGGTTACAGGGATTTTGAATATGGATTGGGTTTACTCGAGGAGGGTGTCGAGGACAGGTTTGCACGTTCTAAAGAGTTTTGGTTCACTAGGCTTTCGGCCCCATTGTTTGTTAAGAACATAGTTATGTACGGTTATGCCCTTTCTTTAAAAGCTTTTCCTTCACAAGCTTTTCT